>CATIWR010400435.1:0-30440 GCA_949677035.1 Omphalea diandra
AATGAGTTAGTTAATTGATATGAGATATAACCATAGTGGGAATGTGAGAGATTATATTCTAAATATGGTTCACCTTCAAACCAAACTTAAGGGTCTTAAGCTTGAGATTTCTGATGAATTTGTAGTTCACCAAGCTTTAAAAACTTTACCTCCTAAATTCAGCCAAATCAAGACCGCCTATAACACCCAAAATACTACCTGGACCATTAATGACCTTATAACCAAGTGTGATGTTGAGGAAAAGAAAATTAGGAAAGAAAAGGGTGAGGTTGTCATGCTATTAACACAACTTAGGACTGATCCTAAAAAAGATAAAGATAAGTTTAAACCTAATTATTATGCTCTTAAAAGGAATCAAAATTTTAAATGGCATGGTAGGAATCAGATCAAGAGAGGCGAGAGACTTTGGAGTTGTCCACAAAAGTAAGATGAAATGTTTCTTTTGTCATAAAGAAGGTCATAAGAGAAAAGATTGTCATCAATTCACAGCTTGGCTGAAGAAGAAAGAAGAAGAAGGTATTCCTTTGGCTTATGTTTGCTTTGAATCTTATATGGTTGATGTGCCACCAAATTTTTGGTGGCTTGATAGTGGTGTAACTGTTCATGTTGCTATTACCTTACAGGGGTTCATAAGCAAACGAGAGCCAAGTGAAAGGGAGTTCAAGCTTAGAGTTGGAAACAATTTGGAGATAGATGTCGAACACGTAGGAGTAGTTAGGTTAATCTTGGAATCTTGATTTTGTTTAGTTTTGAGGAACACCTTTTATGTTCCATCTTTTAGGAGAAATTTGATTTCTATTTTCATTTTGGATAAAATTGGATATCATTTTGCTATTGTAATGGAAAAGCCAATATGTTTTTAGATTCTAAATTAATCGATGAATGTATTTTGCTCGATAATTTATATAGATTGTGTTTGGATGATGTGAGAGATTGTGAAGACAATGTTGTGACCAAACGATCCTTAATTAAAGAAAAATCCTTTTCATTGTGGCACAAACGTTTAGGTCACATATCCAAAGAAAGAACTGGAAGACTAGTAAAAGATGACATTCTTCCTTCTTTTGATTTTGAAGATATAGATGTTTGTGTGGATTATATAAAGGGTAAATTGACTAAGAATAAAAAGAAAGGTGTTAATAGAAGTTCAAATATTCTAGAGATTATTCATATTGATATTAGTATACCTTATTCACCTACTATTTGTGACAATAAATATTTTATTACTTTCATTGATGATTTTTCACATTATGACTATTTATACTTGATAAAGGAGAAATCAGATGCTATTGAAATGTTCAAAATTTTCAAAACTGAGGTTGAGAAACAATTAGGAAAGGTCATTAAAATTATGAGGTCTGATCGAGGGGGTGAATATTATGGCAAATATAATGAGACTGGGCAACATGTGGGAGAGTTTGCTAAATATTTCAAGAATGTGGAATAGTTGCTCAATATACCATACCTGGTAGTCCTGAACAAAATGGTGTCGCTGAAAGGCACAATCGTACTTTGAAAGATATGATGAGTATCATGATGAGTAGGTTTAACTTACCCAAATTCTTATGGGGTGGGACTATTAAAACTGTCATTTATATTTTGAACCGTGTCCTTAGCAAATCTGTACCTAAAACACCTTTTGAGTTGTGGACTAGTAGAAAACCTAGTTTGACCCATTTTTGTGTTTGGGGTTGTCCTGCGAGGTTAGAATATATAATCCAAATAAGAAAAAGATTGACCCTAGAACTACTCGTTGTTACTTTATTGGGTACCCAGCCCATTCTAAAGGATACAAGTTCTATTGTCCTATACGTGGCACAAAGATTATAGAGTCAATGACTGCAAAGTTTTTTGAGATGGATGTTGCTGATCTGGACATTTCTCAACCATTTATTCATAGTGTACAAAATGAAATTGCAACCATTCCTTTGCCTTGATCACATGAAAGGATTATAAGGGTTCTGGTTCATGTAAGTGGCAGTGGTGAGGGTGCAATTGATCTTCCTCCTCCTATTGACAATCCTCCGAAGCTTGTTATAGTTGAACCATTACCTGTTAGAAGGACTGTTAGGGCGAAAAGGTCAACAATTCTAGATGATTATAAGGTTTATCTTGGTGAAGGTGATTATAATATAGGTCATGTCATTAATCATGTGTCTTATGATGAGGCTATTAATAGTGCTTCTTCTGATTTCTGGATTGATGATATGAAAGATGAGATGACATCAATGAGTCATAACAGAGTTTGGAAACTAGTAGAACTTCCTTCTAATAATAAACCCATAGGTTGCAAATGGGTATTCAAGACCAAGAAGGATTCTAAAGAAAAAGGCTGAGAAGTTTAAAGCTAGATTGGTTGCTAAGGGGTTTACACAGCGTGAAGGTGTTGATTATAATGAGACTTTTTTTCCTATTTCCTCTAAAGATTCCTTTAGAATAATTATGGCATTGGTTGCTCATTTTGATTTAGAGTTATATCAAATGGATATCAAAACAAAATTCTTAAATGGTGATTTGAGTGAGGAAGTTTATATGGTGCAACCGAAGGATTTTAAAGAAAGTGATAAAGAACACTTAGTTTGTAAGCTGAAGAAATCTATTTATGGTCTCAAACAAGCTTCATGTCAATGGTATCTCAAATTTGATGAGATAATTACTTCATTTGGTTCCACAGAGAACAAGATAGATCAGTGCATTTACCATAAGATCAGTGGGAGTAAATTTATATTTCTTGTTCTTTATGTTGATGATATTTTATTGGCTAGTAATGACATGAGGATGATTTGTGAAATTAAACAGTTACTTTAGGACTTTTGATATGAAAGATCTTAGAGAGACATCTTTTATCTTGGGTATTGAGATTCGCCATGAACGATCTCGTCATTTATTAGGTCTTTCTCAAAGGGCCTATATTTATCATGTGCTCAGTAGGTTCAATATGCAATCTTGCAAAGGTGGTGATACTTTTGTGGTGAAAGGAGATAAATTCAGTAAGGAGCAGTGCCCTAAAAGTGATATAGATAAACAAACCATGAATAATATTCCTTATGCAAGTGCAGTTGGCAGCTTGATGTATGCCCAGGTGTGTACAAGACTAGATATTGCATACGTTATTGGTGTTCTTGGTCGATATATTTCTAATCTTGGGTGGGATCATTGGGTAGCTGCTAAGAAGGTAATGAGATACTTGCAAAAGACAAATGATTATATGTTGGTTTATAGGCATGTGGATGATCTTGAAGTAGTAGGGTATTCGGACTCTAATTTTGCAGGCTGTCAAGATGATATGAAATCCACTTCGGGTTGTATTTTTATGCTTACTGATGGTGTTGTTTCGTGGATAAGTGTTAAACAAATGCTTACAACTTTTTCTACTATGTAAGCTGAGTTTGTTGCATGTTATGGTGCTAGTATACAAGTTATATGGTTGAAGAATTTTATTTCTGATTTGCTTGTGATTGATTCTATTGCTAGACCACTTCAAATCTATTGTGATAATAATGCTGTTGTGTTCTTCTCGAAGAACAATAAAAGTTTGAGTGGTTCTAAGCATATGATGATTAAATATCTTGCAGTAAGAGACTTAGTAAAGAAAGGAGACATTGAGATGCAGTACGTTAGTACTGATTTGATGTTAGCTGATCCTCTAACCAAAGGATTTAGGCCCATAATTTACAAAAAACATGTTTGGGATATGGGTGTAGTGGAGTTTTTTGATGTGTTTGGTTAATGAGAGTTTTATGCTTGTAATTGAACGTCTAAATTAAATAATTTTTCTACATTGTTTATTCATATTTATTTATATGAGTTAAGTACTTTGTGGTTGTTTGTTATGCATATATATATATATATAGCATGCTATAAGTTGTATGTGGTGTGTTTAAGATTAGTGTGATTATCTTAAGCTATGTTGGTTTCCAATTGTGTTTCTAGAAACAAAGGCTAAGACATATATTGTGTGTATTTCCAAAATGTAAATAAAAGCCTTATTGTGAAGTCTTGTGAATTTTTCTTACTCATTTGAGCATTTGTGAAAGAGAAATATTTGGAGGACTGACAAAGCAAATAGTGTATTGATTACATGTGACCACTATTTTCTTACTACATTACCATATCGGAATCCAAGTCAGTTAAATTGTCAATATTTGTGACTATGGATTGGTATTATATTAATAAGGAGCATAACTACTGCCGTGATCCAATATTGATCATTTAACGTAAACATGATTGTGTTTAAGGTGTCATTTTATCAATAAACTATATTTTTTCTAAAATTTGTGGCCACATTTGAGTTTAAAGTATTCAGTCTGAAAGTCATTTTCAAAATGTTTTCTTTCATAAAACATGAAAACGTCATAATTAATATTGCCCAAGTGAGAGAATGTTGAAATTTTTTGTGTGTGCTAATATTAATTATGAGTTTATTTTAATTATTTATAAAACAGACTGAATAATGTAGTTTATTGATTAGTGGGTAAGCCCGATTAAAATAGTGATTAATTGAGTTATAGGCTTATAACACCTTTAGTGGGCCGATATAGAAGACGGTCAGTGTAAGCCTATTTTAACATGGACTTGTGATGAGTGGGCCTATTAAAATTTATTATAAATATACTAGATCCCCTCTCTTGCCTTCATAACGAAAATCATAGTTGTTATGCTCATTGTAACCGTATTTGAGAAGGTCAAAGAGAGGAAGACTTAATTTTCTTTCTCAACTTTTCTGATATATTATTCCAGTTTTTAATTTTCAGTGATAGTAATTATGACACAAAATAATTTGGAATTCAACGCGCAAACATGTACGCAATTTTGTTTCCACTTAATTATTAAAATTGGTGTTCTAAATTTATGTACTAAATCCTAAATTATTACAAATTAATCATGTTCATTTACTTTCATTTTTACAAGTTTTAATGTATCTTCAAAGACCATGTTTTTAATAATATACTCTGAATAATTTGCATTGTATTTCTTTTTACTTATTTTTCGTGCGCAAGTGTTAAGCTAGTAATGCATAAATAAATAAATAAATAAATAAATATATATATATATTATTTTTTTATTAAATTATATAATTAAAAATTAATATATATTATTAATTTCAACCTCAGAATTAATTTGAAACAATTAGTTTTCATTTATTAAATAATTGCATAGGATATGGACACATATTATTAATTTATTTATCAAAATTATCATATCATATCAAAAATATTATAAATAAAGAATTAGAAAAATTAATTTTCATAGAAAAAAAACCTTTTACATAAGAAATTAAAAAAAAATCTAAATAGTAAAAATTATAAACAAAAATTAAGAGCATATAAGAAAAAGACCAAACAAAATATTCAAAATATCCACATAAGGTTTAATACCAATTCAACATAAGGTTTTTATACCAATTCAAAATATCCACATAAGGCTTGATTCCAAATATAAAAAACACAAGGATTGATGCCAAATCTGCTACTAAATATGCCACATAAGATACCAAATATTGGATGTTACAAATAAGGATGATACCAAATGTTCTGGTATGCAGATAAGTGATACCAAACAAAACAATCAAAGCATCCAATCAAAACATCTAAAACTTCTCTCGCTTTTTATCATCATGATAAAAAATATACAAAAATTCTCCCCTTAAAAAAATGTTCTCTCCTTACAACAATATAAACATACTTTTCCTGAAATATAGACCATCTTCCTCAAAAAACAAAGCAAACATGATGGTACTAGAAATACAAAACACTTAACAAAGGAAAACTATCCATATATTTTTGCTTTCTTCTAACAAATCAACTAAGATATTCAAACACAAATTCAATTGACATAACTTATGGTAACATGTTATCTTCACAAATTGAGGAAAGCAAGAAAGGGAGGATAGTGACTAGAGATTCCTAAAATAAAACTTCAAACTATTACTATTGATGACTCATAAAACAAACTTCCCCTTAGCAAACACATATTAAATAAAACAAAATGAGGGATGAGATACATTATAGTTAATGATACCATTTGATACCAATTGATGCCAATTGTTATGTTCTCCAAAAATAAAAATCTTTTTCAAAAAACTTTAGTGCCTTTTTGCAGCTCTACTCACCATTTGATTCTCCATTTGAGCAGAAGGTAAGGAGCTTTCAAACTTGCAAAAGTAAACTTTTGTTATACCCATTTTCTCTTGGGTTCATGGACTTTATAAATATGGTCATCTTTCAACCTAGTATAGCAAAAGTATGCTTTATGGCCATTATTTCCATAATAAAAGCATTGTCAAACAAATGCTTTCTTAAGATCTTGTGCAGAGCAAGTGTGAGGTGGCTTCCTAAAATATTAGTGCCTAGGACGTGAAGGAACCCTTGCATTCTTGACATGTCTAGTTCTATAAATAAAGGTATGATTTGCCTTTGGCCTGTGAGAGTGAAGGTGAGAACAACTATGATTATGCACATGTGATTTAGATAAAGGTGAGAGAGTTCTAGCTTTGGTAGAAGCTCTCACAAACTTTGGCTTAGAAGTGAAAGGTTTAGAATGATCAAAGTCTAAACCATGTCTATCTTTTAAAGTCCTTTAAGAGCCCAAAATAAGGTCAAATTTTTCTTTTCTTTTGTAAAAGAGTCAATAGAGTCTTTCAAAGTTGATATATCTTTCTTGAGACTCTCATTTTAGGAAGACATATTTTCATAAATTTTTTTCCTTTATTGAAGCCTTGTTTTCCTTTTGTAATAGCTCGAAACTTTTCTTTAGTTCCACCAATTCAGTTTTCAAAATTTTATTTATTTCAAAACTTTTATCAAGATCATTATTTGTGGATTTTAGGACCTCATTAAGATTTTTAATAGTAAACATATTTTTTAACTCTTGATCATCCTTATCTGAATCACTATCAAAAGAGTAAAAACATATATGTTTTGAAGAGCTCTCTTCCAAGGCCATGAGGTAGAGATTGATTCTTTCCTTTCTCCCTGTCCTTAGCTCTTCTTCATCCTCACCTGGCTCAGATGCACTAGAGTCATCCTAAGTGGCTATATAGGCTTTCTTCTTCTTCTTGTCCTTCTTCTCAGCTCTAGCTTTTAGGCAATCTACCTTCACGTGGTTAAGCCTTCCACATCCATACATTTGATATGTTCAAGTTTGCCTTTGCCCTTATTCTTCAACATCCTTCTGAATTTATTTGTTAGGAGGGTTATCTGGTCTTCATCCAACTCTTCATCATTTGAGTTATGGCATTTGGAAGTAGCTTTGAGTGTTGTCCCAATCTTCTTCTTATTTGCATCTTTAGATGTGGATAAAACTTCTATATTCAAGCTCATCTCATAGTCAGTAAGATTTCCCAGTAGCTCATCAAGTGGCATGGTCTTCAAGTCCTTTGAATCCTTAAGAGAGGTGACCTTGTCAAGCCACTCCTTAAGCAAACACCTCAAAACTTTTTTCACAAGTTCCTCATTGGTGAATGTCTTCCCAAAAGCCTTCATTTCTCTAACCATCTTAATGAACTGATCATACATTATTGAGATTGTTTCATGAAGCTTCATAAGGAAGGTTTCCTACTGACAAATGAGGGTCTCTATCTTGTTTTCCTTGACTTGATTTATTCCTTTATGTGTGATCTCTAAGGCCTCCTAGATTTCCTTAACAATAAACTTTATGCTCACCTTGTTGTATTCACTTCTTCTTAAGGCACAAAAGAACATGTGGATGGCTTTGTCATTATTAACAACTTGCATTTTTTGTTTATCAGATATCTCATTAATGTCCTTTTTCATTTGAGTCCCATCAGCAAGTGTTTTCATTGGAGTGTGTGGACCTTTATCTACAATTGTCCACAACTCAATGGACTTAGATTTGAGAATGTAATACATTTTGCTCTTCCAATACTAGTAGTATGTTCCATTAAAGAAGGAAGGTCTTAACACTGATTGTCCTTCTAGTCCATTTTCATTTTTTACTGCCATGATCATGTCTTTCTTGCACTTAAACTTCAATAGAGGTTAGGCTCTGATACCGATTATCAGAATGAGTGGCGATGAGATAACCCAAGAGGGGATGGATTGGGTTGTAAACAAAAACAAACAACACAACCAAGTATTATGGAAGCAATAAGCACAAATTAAATATAGAGTTTTTAAAGTTGTTCAACAATGTGCCTACTCCACTCTCCAAGTTTTCACTTAAGCCTGTTTGTTATTTTTTAGGCTGAAGAATAAAACCTTACATTTTCTAGGCTAAGGAAGGACCTTCCCTTTTACAGGCTCCAGGATAACTTTTCCCTTAGTATTTTTCTAGGCACAATACGAATCTTTACAACCAATAGCAAGGATAGATCCAAGCAGTGTCAATGCCTCTAACATAGATAGCAAATAAACTATTAGTGCTCAAGAAAATATACTCTCAAAAGAGTAACAAAAATAATCTCACTCCACCCAAAATACAAGCAACACCCAAAAAAGTTTGCATAAATATTTACAAAGATGTTCACACTTGTTCACAAGGTTTTTCTCCAAACTTTTTCTTACCTTTCTAGTCTTAAAAGATGCTCCTTATATAACAAAACTCTAAACTAGCCATTGAAATAGTTGATATTTAGTCTAACAGCTTTTCTGCAAAACTAGTCATTAGAGGAGACAACAGTCATTGTTCTTCACCAACTTTTATTGAACTTGTAACAGTTAGTTTCAACGTCTATTGTCCATTATTTAATGCCTGTTGGCTTTGACTACAACACCTGTTAGAGCAAGAATAATGCTTGTTGTTAATTTTAGAAAGCTTGAACTTGGTGCTCTATTTTTCAAACTTTGCATTGTTGCTTTTCACACCTGTTGAGCATTTCACTATGCCCGTCAAAAACTCCTTCAATGCCTATTACAAAGGGCCAATGCCCATTTCAAGTTTCAGAAGCTTTAGCTCAGGCTTGGACACTTTTTCAACACCTGTTGCGAATATGCAATGCTTGTTACTAAGTTAGATCAACGCCCATCGTGAAATTTCAACGCCCATGGAGAGGTCCAACACAACTTAACCTGGAGTACTTGTCCAACACCTATTGCAAAGGGACAACGCCCTCTGCAAGGTCTAGAAGACTTTGGCAATTTGCAACTTTCAATCAGTGTCCATTGTTAATCCTTCAATGCCCATTGAATGGTCCAACTCCTGTTGCAAAGGGACAATGCCTGTTGTGAGGTCCAGAAGACTTTGGGCATCTACAACACATCTACAATGCCTAATGTGCGATTGCTAATGCTCATTAGAGATGTTCAACGTCTGTTGAACTTGTGTAATGCCCATTGAAATTGTTCTGACCCTTTAACATTCATCGGGTCTTGAGGTCACATGTTCTCCAATTATTCTCACTCTAGCATTCATAACAATCTTCCCTTTTAGCATTAGTTGGGTTTGTTCAAATCATCCAAAAGACTAAAGTACAAATATTAGAACTTCTCTTGATTTGTTATAATTTTGTTATCATTCAAAAAACATCATTTATAGTGAATGAGTGAGCCCAATGCCTTCGGATCACATATTCCCCCAACATTCTCCCCTTAGCATTCATAATAAATTATACCTTCAATCTTATGTGATACAATCTTAAGAGAAAATTTATTAAACTTAAAAAAGTAATTTCTGATAATCTACTACACTGTCATTTACTCTTATATACTTAAAATTTTGAACAATTAATGAAATTAATTTAAATCTTGGCTTCCTATTTAGAATATTTACTTTTAAAATTTTTCTAGTTTCCTATTTAGAAGTAGTATAGAATTTTTACTTTTTAGATTTTTTTTAAAAATTTTATGTTCAAAATATATTGGTTTTGTATTTAGAATTTTTTGCTTTTTAGATTTTTCTAATTTTTTGTTCAAAATTTTCTTTATATGATCTGGACTTTTTGTTCAAAAGTACTTTTTAGATTTTTTTAACTTAGAATTTTTTATTATGACAATCGAGTTTTCTAATTTTTTGTTTAAAAATATTTTGTTGATATAATAGTTTTGTATAACATAATATGAAGAAATAATTGTTTTGTATGTAGTTGTATTATATATAATTATTTGACAAATGACAAACAATAATTGGAAACTAACTTTGAGAATATAATTAATAATTTTTATTGTTTGGGTTTTTTAATTTCCTATTTAGAAGGTTTTTTATGTAATAATTAATTTTTTAATTTTCTATTTATAATTTTTAATATGATAGTTTTCAATAATATAGTATAAAACAATGATATATGACTATATTATACTAAATTATTTGATAAATGGCAAGAAATTATTTAAATTTAATTATGAGACTAAAATTAATAATATATACCAGTAATGAACCCGATACATTATGCGGTATGACTATAATAATAAATTTTAAATAAATTTAGCAATTATTTTATTAAATAATTAGTTAATTAATAAAATAATTAAATTAATATATAAATATTAATTAAAATTTATAAAATTAATTATTATTATTTTATAAAAAAATTATTATCATGTAAATAAAATAAAAAATAAAATTTTCAGAACTTCTAATTTTGTATGAAGTTAGTTATAATAAAAAATTATCTATATTATGTGACGCAATTTTAAGAGAATTTATTACACTTAAACAAAGTAATTCCTACTAATCAATCCAATATATAGTATTAACTATTTTAGAGTAAAAAATACAATTAATAGATAATTACAAACTATATCTATATATACATATGTGGGATAGTTATTACAAAAAATTATTTATTAAATTATATCTTCAACCTTATATAACATAATTTGAAGAGAAAATTTATTAAACTTGAATGAAACAATTTTGATAATCTATAACATTGTAATTTACACTTATATGCTTAAAATTTAAAAAAATTAATGAAATTAATTTAAATCTTGACATCCTATTTAGAATTTTTATTTTTTAAATTTTATATTTAGAAATAGTTTAAATTTTTTATTTTTTTAATTTTTTGTTTATAATATCTTGACTTTCTGTTTATAATTTTAATTTTAGATTTTTTGAATTTTTTTATTCAAACTATTTTTTATATATATATAATCTTGACTTTTTCTTCATAATTTTTAATTCTTAGATTTTTTTAATTTCTAATTTAGAAAGTTTTTTTTTTATTAAGACATTTGAGTTTTCTAATTATTTAGAAGTATTTTTTTTATATAACCGTTTTCCATAACATAATGTAAAAAATACACAATCTTTTTGACATATGGCAAACAATGGTTTAAAATTAATTTTGAGACTAAATTTAATAATTTTTACTCTTTAGATTTTAATGTAATATCTATATTCTCATTCATTAACATCTTTACATGAACATATGCTTGTATAAATGATTTGTAATCCCATATAAATATATGCATTGCATAAATGATCATGTAGATATTTAGATTTGATAAGTGTGAAGATGACACTTGCACCATTACATTTGGGCCACTTGAACATGTATGTGATGTTTGCATAGTTGCATGACAAATTATCATATGTCGTGTGTATGTTATAATATCTTAAACAATATTGATTTGGTACTTATTGGAAGTATAATGAGCATATGAAAATTATTAGAGGGACAACGATGATGAAGAGGACTAAAAGAGGAAAAGTGAGCTTCCAATTAATAGTAACAAGCCACCACAATTTTATCTTATTAGAATAGGTATACAAATTGAGTTTCTCTTCCTTTAGAAGTAGAAATGAGAGGGAAAATATGAGGGCCAACAAAATAAAGAGAGACCTAAGAAAGAAAGAAAGAAATGAGTAAGTGAAGAAGAGGAAGAGGAAGAGGAAGTGAGCTAGTTAGGAAGAAACCCTAGGCTTTTCTAGTTTTGGCAAAAGAGGTAAGTAATTTTATCTTCTTTCCTTATGAAATTCTTCCAGTATAATATGTTAAACATGTATAAATAGTAAGCATTACGAAGCAATTATAACTGAAGCTCATGCATGGAATTTGTTAGAAGCATAGGAGATATGAGAGCTAATTGTGTTGGTTTTGTTATTAAAGCAGATTGTTGCATTGACCCACAATTTCATTAACCTAAAAGAGGAATTATAGAAAATGTAAAACATAAAATTTATAGATTTATGCCTCATCTAAATGCAGTAAAATAGTTTTGCGTAATATGATGTGTGTGAAAAGTTGTGGATCCTTGATTAGGATTGATTCTTAACATACCAAAACCTCCTTAGTTTAGCCTTATTCATGTATTTTGATGACCTTATGTGCTAATTTAGACAAAGTGAAAGACATAAAAGTTGTAGATTTATATCCTATTTAAATTCCTATAAAACAATTTTGATAATTTGTTGTGTAGGAAGAGATATTGCTTCTTAATTGTGACTGACCTTGAATCTAATAAAAACTGCTCAACCTATTGATTCTGTTTAATCATAATTTCATGGACATAAAATGAGAATTAGGTGATGTGCAAAGCATGAAAGTTTTAGAGTTATGTATCATATAGATTCTTGTAATATAGTTTTGCCAAATATATTATGGGTGAGGAGATATTGCTCCTTCATCTTGGCTAATTCTCAACATATTGAAACCTGCTTACCCTGAGATTGATTATTTATTTTGATCACCTTACAGACTAAATTAGACAATGTATAAAACATTAAAAATGTTCCTTTATATTTTTTATAACTGCTGGAAAATCAGATTTGCAATTAAAATTGTACAATTTGAGATATGGCTAAGATTATAAGACCTAATTAGACTATGGTTATATTGAAATAGGAAAAATTCAAAAATTCACCATATGTTCTATAAGTCTTATATTAACCTAAATTTTAACTATTTTGTACCATTTATGTGTCTAGTTTATGTAGAAAAAAGAATCAAGTCATTTGGGTAAATATAGCAAGAGTTATTATGGAGAGAGTGTACCAAGGTCAGGCTATCATGCAAGAATAATAAGTATAAATACTAGATCCACTTGCATGGAACATGACCATAGTTGCACACCAAGCATGCAAACTCATTTTCACATATTTATAATCATATATGTATCAGATGTTAGGATCTTAACACATTGAGAAAGCCTAAGAGAGAGGTTCAAACCTATCATAAAGGTTACTTGCATCAAAGGTGAGTAAATATAATAATTAGATTCTAATGTGTGTTGTGATGATTTTACGATATAATTGTATTCTATTATGTGTATATGTGATTGAATTATGAAATTTTATATACGAGCACAAGTCAAATGAGAGTTATATTATCTTAATGATTACTTGTTATACCATTGTGAATAAACACTTGCATATGGAACTAAAAGGATGTTATGACTAGCTTGTCAAATACTTGCAAGTCATTTGGCAAGGAACAAATATGTCCTATTATGACACATGTTAATGATAAAATGAATGGCATGTTTTTGCTAGCCAATAAAATCAAATGTCACTTAAATCACATGAATTCTCAAGAGTAGTGTTTGTCTTGTAAGGTCATGAAAAAATCAATCAATCTGTGCAATTTGCACTTGCATAAGTCAATGCATATACTTGTTATGTATCATAATGGTAATTAATATTAATTGTATTATTAAAATCTTATTATTATTTTTATTCATTGAGTTGTGACTCACCAAATTATAATTATTTTTTTAGAGAATATGCATTAGTTTATGGTCACTAATAGTAAATGGGTTGTGCTTAACATATATATACATTGAATAAGAAAATTGACATGCCTTTTTAGTTGTGTATGAATGATATGTTAACCTTTATACATAGGAATACTTGGACATTAGTGTCATGCTTTAAATCTTTAAATGGGTGTTACAGTTTTTGGTATCAAAGTAAGGATAGGTTCTATAGGGACATACATATGAACATGATATGACTTTTATAATATTATGCATTATCATATAACATAGTCATATATTCATGGGGCATAAGCTGAGAGTAGTCATGGTAGAACCCATGACTCTATAAGAAAAGAGGAGTCAACCGATTTGCATTCCATAAAAGCATCATACCAATAATCAAGAGATCAACCTAGTGATGAAGTTAGATCTCTTACGCATTTTTATACATAACACATACCTCATGGGCAACCACAACATAAAACTTGTGAATAGACAGTGCAAAGTCCTAAAAATTAAGGAGAAATAAAGTATGACAAATTGAGAAAACATGGTACAGTTGATTTTAGTGGTACCACATATCCAAGAGTGGTAGAGACATGGCTAAAAAGAAGAGAGAGAGTTTTGAATTTGATGAAATGCACACTAGAAGAAAAGTTTGATTAGGTAATGTCATTATTATAGGGGGATGCATATGATTGGTGGGAAAGCATTCTAAGGAGTCATGTATGGGGATGATTTTTTATATGAGTTAAATAATAATTACATGCCATAAGTCTATAGAGATGGCAAAAGAAGACAATTTCTAAATCTAAAATAGGGGGAGATGATTGTAGCTAAGTATGAGGTAAAGTTTAATCATCTCATTATGCATCCATTATGGTAGCCACTAATAAAGCCAAATGTCAAAAGTTTGAAGAGGGATTGAGATATGAGATAAGAAGCAAGATCACAGTTGTAGACCTTGAGACTATACTATGCTAAAAGCTACAACAATTAGGGTGGAAAGATTTGAAAAATAAAGAACAAAGCAATGGGCAAAAAAGGGGGCCTACTAAGTTTGTGGAATATTTTAGTAGAAAGAAAGGAAAACATGAAGATTATGCATCATCATAATCCAGTGCTAGGGGTGATTACTTTAGCTATAAAGGTAGGGGATTAGCAGTTTCATCTTATGTAGGTAGAGGTCAAGGCCAAGCTATGCAACAACGACCCTCATGTGTACATTGTGGGAGGCAACACATGGGTAAATGTAAGAAATTGACTAGTAGGTGCTATTTTGATGGGTCTTTTGATCATATGCTTAAAGATTATCTTAAAAGATTTAGAGCATCAAAAGGAGGTAGAGGCAGAGTTGTATTAGAATCCACAATTGAAGTTCCAAAAGCAAGTGGAGTTAGAGTATCTTTTGGCAAAGGCAGAGACAAAGGTAGAAGATATGACCATATCAAAAGATTAGAGTTTTAAACCCCAGGCACAACCCAAAGTATTTTCCATGACTAGACAAGAAGCCATTGTTGCTCTAAAGGTTATTACTGGTAAAATTTTTCTCCATGATTTAAAAGTGATGTTTTAATTGATCCTAGCTCCACACATTCATTCATTTCATTGAACATGGCATCCCAATTGTGTAGCAAGCATCAAACTTTTAGGTTTTAACCTTTGTGTGATTACTCATTTGAGAGATGTAAATTATGGTTAAGGTATGTCATGATTTTGTAATTCGCATTGATGACACTGAGTTGAATGTTCATTGAGTACTATTAACACTCAATGAATTTAATGTGATACTAGGCATGGAATGGTTGACCAAATATCATGCAATGGCGAATTATTTTATAAAGGAAGTTGTTTTGGAACCTCCAAATTGAAGAAGGGTTGTGTTTTAAAGGAAAAGATAAAATTGCACTGCATGTCTAGTTTCTACTATCAAGGATTTTTGCATGATTAAAGGTGGTTATGAGGCTTATCTAGTAAGGTTCATAGATGAATTAAATGAGAGCATTCCAATGGTAAATGAGTTTCCAAATGTATTTCAGCTAACTTACTCGGTTTGCCATATGACAGGGAGATAGAATTCATAATTGAGTTAGTTTTAGGAACAACACTGATATCCATTCCACTTTATAGGATGGCTCTAGCTAAGTTGAGTGAATTGAAGACTCAGTTATAGGAACTTCTTAAAAGGGGATTCATCAGACCTAGTGTGTCACCTTGGGGGTGCTATAGTGTTATTTATTAAAAAGAAAGATGGGGCAATGAGGTTGTGCATTAATTATATGCAGTTGAATCGAGTTACTGAGAAGAACAAATATCCTTTGCCAATAATCAATTATCTGTTTGACTAGTTGTAAGGAGTACATGTGTTTTTTAAAGTTAACTTGAAATAAGGTTATTATCAGCTCAAAATTTCAAACACAGATGTACCAAAGACTACTTTTTGAACCATGCATAGGCATTATGAATTTTTGGTGATGCCATATGGTTTGACTAATGCACTAGTTGCGTTCATGGCTCTTATGAATAAGGTATTTTAGCCTTACTTGGATAGATTTGTGATTGCATTCATTGATGATATACTAATGTATTAAGAAGCAAAGAGGAGCATAAACAACATTTGGGAATTGTATTGCAAATTTTGAGAGAAAATAGTTGTTTGCTAAATTAAGCAAGTGCGAATTTTAGATTCATCATGTGGTATTTTTCGGACATGTAGTTTCTAAGGACATAGAGGTGGATCCAAACAAAATTGAAGGAATAGTAAAATGGAAAACCCCAAAGAGTGTTGTAAAAGTCCAAAGTTTCTTAGGACTAGTTAGGTATTATCATCAATTTATTAAAGGCTTTTCACTTATAGTTGCTCCTTTGACTAGGTTACTTCAAAAAATACAACATTTTACTAGTCTAAAGTATGTCATGAGAGTTTTGGTGAATTAAAAAATATATTGTCAACTGCTCTAGTGTTAGTTATTCCTACAAGTAAAAAAGGATTTGTAGTTTATAATAATGCCTCTCATCAAGGTATGAGATGTGTTTTAATACAATATGGTAAGGTAATTACATATACATCTAGACAGTTAAAGCCCTATGAATTAGCTTATCCAGTGCATGACTTGGAACTTATTGTTGTTGTGCTTTCTTTGAAAATATAGAGGCATTACTTGCATGGAGAAGCTTTTTAGATATTTATAGATCATAAGAGCTTGAAGTACTTGTTGAACCATAAATAATTAAACATAAGATTGAGGCGATGGTTAGAATTGCTAAAAGATTATGATTGCACCATTGAGTATCACCTAGGAAAGGCAAATGTGGTAGTAGATGCTTTGAGTAGGAAATCAAGTAGTGTAGCTCATTTATAAATATTTTCACTATCTTATTCAGTTGAGTTATGAGCTATGAATATGGAACTAAATATACAAAAGAATGGGATATTGATTACTACTTTTCAAGTGAGACTAATATTGCATGATCAAATTTAAGAAGCATAAGGCAAGGATCTAAAGTTATAGAGAATGATTGAAAAGGTAAAACAGGGGAGACACATTGATTTTGATATTCAAAATGATGTTTTGATGTTAGGATCTCGTATTTATGTTCCTAATGTTGATAACTTGAATAGAGAAATGCTAGAAACAACATATAATGCTCTGTATGCCATGCATCCAGGAATGACAAAAATTTGTAACACCTGGCAGTCTCATTTTTGGTGGCCTAAAATGAAGAAAGATGTGTCAACCTATGTTTTAAAATGTTTGACTTGTCAACATATCAAAACAGAACATCAAACTGGTTAGAAAATTAAAACCATTGACGATTCTGATATGAAAATGGGAAAGAATAACCATAGACTTTTTATATGGGTTACCAAGAACTCTAAAGAAGAATGATGTTATACGAGTAATCATTGATCAACTAACTAAGTCAGCTCACTTTTTGCTTATTCGATGGGATAATTCACTTAATCACTTGATTAAAAAAATATATGGATGAAATAGTCAAATTACATGGTGTTCTAGTGTCTATTGCATTAGATATTAGATAGAGACCCATGATTTACATCTAAATTTGGGTGAGTTTGCCACAAGTCTTAGGTACCAAGTTGAGTTTTAATACTGTTTTTCATCCTCAAATAGATGGACAATCAAAAAGAATAATTTAGACACTTAAAGACATGCTTCAAGCTTATGTGAAAGAGTTCAAAGGTGTATGGGATGAATATATCGTCTTAATTGAATTTGCTTATAATAATCATTATCATGATAATATATAGATGGCACCATATGAAACACTATATGGAATAAAATGTCGAAGTCCTATCTATTAGGGTGAAAAAAGGATGTGTATTTTAGAAAGGCCAGAACTAGTGTAAGACATTATGGACAAGGTAAAAGTAATCAAGAGAAAGCTTAAAGTAGCACAAGACAGGTAAAAGAGCTATACATATCAACATAAAGCAGAAATGGAATTAAAGGTGGGAGACAAAGTGTTCTTTTGAGTTTCACCATGGAAAAGAATAATTTGATTTGGCAAAAAGGGAAAATTGAGTCATAGATATATAGGGTTGTATGAAATCCTAGAAAGAATTGGTCCATTGACTTACAACATAGCACTACCAACAAAGATGGCTAAGATTCATGTTGTATTTCATGTGAGTATGTTGAGAAAGTATCGGTCTAATCCTATACATATACTTAGAGATCCAACAATAATAATTGCAGATGATGTAAGTTATATTAAAGAAACAATGAAAACCATTAGTTTTAAGACAAAATCGTTATGAGATCTAGAAATCCCTTTAGGTAAGGTGTTATAAAGAAACCACTTACAATACGAGGTCACATGGGACCAAAAAGAATATGAAATGGCAATATCCACATTTGTTTACAGGTGTTGAATTTTGAGAACAAAATTCTTTGTAGATTAGGCTTTATCTAAATTCATGTAAAATATTTTTGCTTAATATGATGTGTGTGAAGAGCTATGGCTCATTGATTAGGAATGGTTCATAAACTACCAAAACCTCCTCTGTCTAGCTTTGTTCATATATTTTGATGAGCTTATGTGCTAATATAGATAACGTTAAAAATATAAAGGTTGTAGATTTATATCTTATCTAAATTCTTATAAAATAATTTTGCTTAATTTGTTATATGAAAAGAGATATTGTTCTATGATTGTGATTGATTCTAAACTTGATGAAACCTGTTCAACCTATTGATTTTGTCCCATAATATGATTGTCATAGAATGGAAATTAGGTGATGTGCAAATCATTAAAGTTTTAGAGTTATGTATCATATAGATGCTTGTAAAACAGTTTTGCTAAATATATTATGGGTGAGGAGATATTGCTCCTTTATCATGATTGATTCTTAATATTTTGAAACCTATGAGATTGATTAGTTATTTATATAACCTTATAAACTAAATAAGACAATGTATAAAACACTAAAAATGTTCCTCTATATGTTATGTAACTACTAGTAAATTAGATTTGCAATTGGATTTCTACAATTTGAGATATGACTAATATTATAAGACCTAATGAGATGATGGTCACACTAAAATAGGTAGAATTCAAAAATTCATCATATTTTCTATAGGTCTTATATTGACCTAAATTTTTTACTATGTTGTAAAATTTTATGTTTAGTTTATGTATAAAAAGAATCAAGTCATTTGAATAAATATAACAAGAGTTATTATAGATAAAGTGTAGCAAGATTAGGCTGCTATACGAGAATAATAAGCATAAATACTAGATTCACTTTCATGGAACATGATAAAAGTTATATACCAAACATGCAAACTTAGTTTGAAATATTTATAATCATATATGTATCAAATATTAGGATCTCAGCCAATTGAGGAAGCCTAAGAGAGAGGTTCAGACCTATCATAAAGTTTGATTGCATCAAAGGTGAGTAAAATCCATAATTGGATTCTAATGTGTATATATGATAATTCTATTATATGTATATGTGATTGAATTGTGAAATTTTACATGTGAATACAAGTCAAGTGAGAATTATTTGATCTTAATGATTACTTGTTATACCATTGTGAATGAACACTTGCATATGGAACTAAAAGAATGTTGTGATCGACTTGTCAAACACTTGCACATATGATCGAATTTCATGATGAAGGAAAATAAAATTGTCACATATATCTCCTTGCCATTGTGAACAACATGAAGAAGTATGGAAGAACACTCACCAATCATAAGGTAAATACCAAAATACTTAAAATGCTTAACTTAGAAAACTTTAGGGCAAGGGTGTGCAGTATACAAGAATCCAATCGAGAGATTGAAAAGATACCAACTGTTGTTCTTATTAGGAAACTTCTTACCTATAAGATGGTGATTAAAAAAAGATAAAGAAATGAAGAGGATGAGAGCTCAGGGAGAAAAAGGTTGCTCTCAAATCCTTTAGCAAATATAAAAAGATGAAAGAAAGTTGTAGTGAAAATGATGAAAGTGAGGAGGAAAAGAAACTTTTCATGCTTTTTAGGATGTCCAAGGAGCTCATGAAGAAGATAAAAGAAAGAAGGAACTTTAAGAAGACATCATCCAACTTCAAGGAAAAAAAGAGTGATGTGACTTGCTTTGAATGTGGGAAGCAAGGTCACATAAAATTTTAGTGCCCCAAACTAAAGAAGAAAAAGAAGTTGGAAAATGAAAAGAAGAAGAGCTTCAAAGCAACATGGGATAATGACTTAAGTGAAGAAGATGAAGATGAAGAGGTTGTCAACTTTTGCTTCATGACTTAAGAGGACTTTACCAATGAGGTAAGTACTTCATCTCAATGTTGTGATGATTTTAATACATATATGGATGAGGATGATAAGCTACTTAAAGTTATGTCCTTAAGATGTAATAAATACAAATCTAAAATGAAAATTTATAAGAGATCATATATGAAACTAGAGGATGATTTTAAAAACTTAAGTGATCTTGTTTATAGCTTGAGAACCTCTAATGAGGAACTCGAGAAAACTTTAGAACAAACTTTTAAAAGTGCATCCTCTATTGATTCCTTAAGAAAAGAAAATGATTCGTTAACAAATAAAGTGATTGAGTTGAGAAAGTCTATGTCAAAATTTCATAAAGGGAAGGAAGCATTTAATGCATTTATTATATCACAAAGTCCACCACTTGTGAGACATAGTCTTGGGCTTCATCATCTACATCTTTTCTTCTCATCTTTATTAGAGCATATGCACCTCAAACCTCTAAGATAGAGGTGACTGGGAAGAAAAGTGCTTCTAACAGTACGCTCGTTATGCCTAAATGTAAGAGAAAGGCACCCCAAGGCTCAAAGGTTAAACCTAAAAAAGCCAATCATGTTTTCATGTTTACTAAGAGGCATGCACATAAAAACATGTCTTTTACTCATCACCATTCTTGCACTTGTATACACTCACATTGTTTTATATGATAAGGCCTTCTACTTAACAAAAGCTATTTTCAGGCGAAAGACTCATAAATCTAAGCTATATTGTCATTATTGCATGAAATTTGGGCATATTAATGTGTTTTGCTACATTAGGAAGGCATATCTCAAACTAAAGGAACCTTCTAAGCCTAAACCCTTAGGACCTAAGTATTCTTGGGTACCTAAACAAAGATGAACTTATTTTATTTTGTAAGAATGCTTGGAAGCCACTAAAGAGGACAATGATTAGCATGTGGATAATGGATGCTCAAAGCACATAACTAAAAATAAGAAACTATTCACATCTATTAAAGAAAATGATGGTGGCAATGTGATATTTGGAAACAATGCTAAAGGTAAGGTAATTGGTAAGAAGGGTTTCCTCCTTATTGATAATGTACTTTTAGTTGATGGTAAAAGTATAATTTGTTCAGTGTAAGTTAATTACGTGATAGAAGTAATAAAGTCACCTTTGACCCTAGAAAATACTGAGTCATTACTTTGGTAGATAAGAAGGTAGTCTTTAAAGGTGAAAGGAGAGGAAATACCTATCTAATTGACTTAGACAATTTGGTTAACCAATCATTTAAGTGTCTTGTGTCTATTATTAATGAATCTTGATTTTAGCATAAAAGATTCGAACATACAAGACTTATGGACTTTGCGAAATAGAAAAGCAATACCAAACATCTTACAAGGCTAGGAATGTTGCAAGTAAATCCATACCACTTCAAATCATTCACATGCATTTGGTTGGACCTACTAGGAATGCTAGTCTAGGTGGTAAACATTATGCATTTGTGTTTCTTAATGATCATTCAAGGTTTACTTGGGTTAGTTTCTTAGCTCATAAAAGTGATATTTTTTATGCTTTTAAAAGCTTTACAATAAGAGTTCAAAATGAAACAGATTACTTCATTTATTCTATTAGAAGTGACCATAGAAAAGAATTTCAAAATGAACTTTTTGAAAACTATTGTTTGGACAGTAGGATTTCACATAATTTTTTGCTCATAGAACACCACAACAAAATACTGTTATGGAGAGAAAGAATAGAACATTGGTTGAGATGGCTAATACTATATGCTCAATGAATATTTTCTTCTAAACTACATTTAAGTTGAAGCCATCAACACCTCTTTTTACATTGCAAAAAGTGTTTTAAGAGATCCATTCTAAATAAAACCTCTTATGAGCTATGGAATAAAAGAAAGCCCAAGTTTTCATGCCTTCGAGTTTTTGGGTGTAAATACTATATCTTGAATACCAAGGACAACCTTGGAAATTTTGCCTTAAAGACCAATAAGAGCATATTTCTAGGCTATTTCACCACTAGTAAAGCCTATAAGGTGTTTAACAAGAAGTCTATGGTGGTTAAAGAGTCAATGAATATTATTTTTTTTAATCTAGCAAACTTGATCTTGCGAAAGGTTCTCTTATTGATAATCTTATAGGTGACTTTGAGAAATTAGAACTTAATCCTTTACCAAAGGAGAATTTGATTGAAATTGGTGAGCAAAAGCCACTTTAAGAATTAGAGTAAGTTTAACCCTAATAAGTGGAAGACCGAGCTTAAGGGTTGGAGAGACTCCAAGGATCACGTAAAGGAACTAATTATTGGAGAGACCTCTAAAGAAGTAAGTACTAGATCTTAATTAACTGTATCAGATAATAATTTTGCTTTTATTTCTCAAATTGAGTTAAAATCAATTAATGAGGCCAATGGGAGTTTAGGAATAAGTTGGTTGAGCTAGGTTTCATCTCAAGAAACAAAGCTAGATTGATTACAAAAGGTATAACAAATAGGAAAACATTGATTATGCTAGAACCTTTGCCCCCATTACAAAATTAATGTCCATTAGGATTCTTTTAACATTTACATATCATATGAATTTCAAGTTTTTTCAAATGGTTGTGAAAAGTTTATTTTTAAATGGTTTCATAGAGGAGGAAGTCTATTTAGAACAACCTCCCAATTTTGAATCTCATGATTTCCAAACCATGTTTTCAAATTAACTAAGGCCTTGTATGGTTTAAAATAAGCTCATAGAGTTAGGTATGAAAGGCTTAGTTCATTCTTTTTGAAAAATGATTTTGAAAAAGGCAAGGTTGATGCAACATTATTTGTTAAAAGGTATAACAAAGACATTTTAATTTTTCAAATCTATGTTGATGATATCATATTTGGTGCTACTAATAAATCTCTTTATTAGGATTTTATGAAGTGTATGACTAGAGAAATTGAAATGAGCATGATGGGTAAGCTTAAGTTTTCTCTTGGTCTTGAAATCAAGCTTTTCTTGGTCTTAAAATCAAGCAAAGCAAAAGGTGTATCTTCATCAACCAATCTAAGTACACTAAAGAGTTGCTCAAAAGGTTTGGGATGCGTGGATGCAATGTAGCTAAGACACCAATGAGTTCATCAATTAAACTTGACAAGGATGAATCTTATTAATGAAATGAAGTATAGAGGTATGATGGATTTTTTCCTCTATCTTATTGCTTATAAAATTAATATTATGTATCATGTTTGCTTGTGTGCTAGATTTCAATTATGTCCTAAAGAATCTTTGTTTCCATGCTATTAAAAGAATTTTGAAATATTTACATAGTACCATGCATTTAGAACTATGGTATCCTAGGAATTCATCTTTTAGTCTTCTTGGATATTCATATATAGATTATATCACTAGTTTATTAGATAGAAATAGCACTTTAAAACTTGCTAATTTATTGGTGAATGTTTAGTTCTTAGTTTAGCAATGCACAAGTTTCAATTGTTTTATCCACCGTCAAAGTGGAATATGTGGCAGTAGGTTATTGCATTTTAGGTTCTTTAGATGAAACAATAATTTAAGGATTATGGCAAAGATGTTGATCACATTCCCGCCAAATGTGACAACACAAGTGCAATAAATTTTTCAAAGAATCCCATCCAACATTCAAGAAGTAAATATATTAATATTAGGCATCATTTTCTTAGAGATCATTCACAAAATGACAATGTCGTATTAGAGTTTATTGACACTAACAACCAACTTGGTAGATATTTTCACTAAACCACTTAATGACGAAAAAATGACCTTCATTAAGAAGGAACTAAGGATGCTTGATGGAAGCTCTTTAGGGTGACAATAGATCTCATTGTATGAATTCATGATTATTGAGGCATTTGATGTGATTGATGATTATGTGATAGATTTGTTATGAGTTATGTGTTAGATGAGTCAATTAAACTTGCATTTAAACTTTTCTATGTTCAATTTCATGAATTAATCATCAAAATATCAAATTGATCACTTTATGTTTAGGCCATATATTTAAAGTATTGTTTAAGGCTTATTTGTAAAAGTGGTTTCTAAATTGCGACCAAGACTATCATTTGTGGTCGCTACTTATAGGCACTTTTGATGTTCAAACTAACTTGCAATTCACACTCATAATTTCAAATCGCCACCATTGAAAATTCAAATTTTAAAATTTTCAAACCATTAACTTCATACCTTTCCAAGGAATTTTTTTTGTCCATTATGCATTTCTAACCATTTTCTAACTATTTAAACTTATTTTTACTATTTAAACCCCCTTAACACCTCTCCATTCACTTTTTATATCCTTTTTCATTAAACTTCACCTCCCATTCTAATTTTTCTATTCTTCAACTCTTTTGTACTCATTCAACTTTCTTCATCTCCTCCCAATGGCTCCAAGGAAGTCTACAATATCTAAAAAAGAAAATGGCATAACCTAAACATAATCCCTTCCTCCAAGACCTTCTCTTCAACTCCACCTAATGAGAAGAGTAAGGAAAAAAAGATAGATACAAAGCCAACCAAAAGAAGATCATTTAAGCCAATAAAATCCTCTTAACATTTCTTCTCACCACCCTTAGCCTTTAAGGAGAAATAAAGGCATTCCTCTCAAACTTAGGATGGGTTAAGTTCATTTTTAAAGAGGAGTCAAGATATGAAGACATTGTTGGGAATTCATGTGCATAATAGAGGTGAGCAAGATGACCACATCAAGTGTAGATATGTATAGGTTAACCTTTAAGTGTTTTGGCGAACGATACTATATCACTTGCCCCAAATTTTCTTTCTCTTCAATTTTCAAATTGGAGAATCTATTCCTTTTTGCCTCTCCTCCTTTAACTTCAATTATTCTGAATTTTAGCAAGAGATCTTTATTGAAAGGAAACATGACCCTAAGAAATCTGTTAACAAAAACATCAAAACCCTTTCCATTTGGCTTTTTCATGGCATTATCAATCTCTTAATCAATGCTAGGGGTGTTGGAAATGAAAAAGTATCTCAAAAAGAACTTCATTTCCTTTATTACCTCCTCAAGAGCAAACCTATTCAAAGTGGTCACTTTTTGATGGACAATTGGCTCACATGAGCTATTAGGCTAGGTTATTCAAACTAAATCAAAGCTCTCTTTTGATCTTGACAATTTAGATTGAAAGTACTAATATCTTTTTTAATTTTTGCTTTTACAATTTATAAGAGTTATCTTCAATGGAAGTCAAAATCTCTATCTTTTAGAAGAACAGAGAATTTGCTGTCGGTATCCTTTAAATAGCGACCGCGACACTACTATAAGAGTGAATGAAGCTAGGTCAGAGGAATTTGTGGGCAAATTCGCAGCTGCGAATCAACTAAAGGAGTCTTGGTTGAATCACAGATGAATTTGCGGTCTGTGCCATGCCTCAGTCGCGACTGCGACTTTCAAAGTGATTGAAGAGGGAATCAAGTCCACAATCACAGAATGCCAAGTGTCCCAGGTATCCATTAGAGAACAAAATTCATGAAGGCGACATTTTGGGTAGGGACCGCGATTCAAGAAGAAGAAGATTGTCTTACAAACAGAAGAATTCGCATCTTGATTCGTGCCCTATATAAAGAAGAATCACGACCATGACTTTTATGAGCAGTTAGAATGTAACGACTATATTTTCCTAGTAGACCAATGAAGAGCTACCATGTGGACTAGCCGTTAGACTCAAACAGTACTTTCAACCACAATTGGAAATTCACGGCCGCGAAAATAGTAGTAGCGACTGCGAATTTAGCATGACAAGCAATTAATGCTGAATCTGCCTAGCACATCTTGGAGATTTGGACATAGTTTATTTGTAACGTCTCTTTCGTGGTTATTGCCTATAAATACATGACTAAATGGACTTAAATGAAAGAGGATAGCCATTTGATATGTGCCATAACTCTTATTAAGTTAATTCTCATCTTTAATTCTTTATTTCCTTATATATAGTTTGGTGTGAGCTTTAAACACCTTTTGGGTTGGGTTTGAGAGTTAGCCCTTATTTAGAAAACTCTTGTATAGGTTTTAGTGTGAGCCTTGAAAACACTTATGAGAGGTTTTAGTGTGAGCCTTGAAAATACTTGTAAGAGGTTTTTGTGTGAGCCTAGAACACAAGTTGTAAGGTTTGGTGTGAGCCTAAACACTAAGTTGAGTGTGAGCTTGTAAAACACTAGTGATTGAGTGAAATACCCAATTGGTGAATTGGGGAGTGGAGGTAGGGTTGGTTAATACCCGAACCACTATAAAACTCTTGTGTTCATTCTTCTCCTACCCCTTTCTCTAATCTTTCATTTTTGTGAGTTTCCTCCAAATCAAAAGTTTAAATTAGCCACCAATTCAACCCCCCATTCTTGGTGCATTAGGGCCAATAATTGGTATCAGAGCCAAGTCTCAATTTAAGCCTTAATTGTGTGAGAAAAAATCAATGGCACAAGAAGGAGTCCACTCTCATCTTAATCCCTGCTTTGATGGCAATGATTATGCTCTTTGGAAGTATAAAATGGAGATATATCTTAAAAGTGATCTCATCAACTTATGGGATTTTATACTTGAAGAGTGGAAGCCTCCATCAAAAATGGTAGAAGGAGTAGAAGTGGCAATTGCAATAGAAGAATGGAGTAAGCATAAAGGAAGGCAAATGGGAAGCATAAGAGGGCAATGGCTATTCTCTTAAGCTCCATGTCAAAAGAATAAAATGGAAGAGTCCAATATTGCCAAACTGCACATGCCATATGGAAAGCTTTGGAGAACTATCACAAAAGTACTATCTTGGTGAAATCCAACCGGCTAGAGATGTATGTGATGGAGTAGGAGTTGTTCATGATGAAGGAGGATGAGAGCATCACCGACATGACCAATAGACTCCTAGCAATCGTCACCAACATTAAAAAGTTTGGAAGGATTCTTACCAACTATGAGGTAAACACTAAAATCTTCAAATCTCTTTCATTAACTAAATTTGGTACAAGAGTATGCAGTATTCAAGAGTCCAATCCAGAGATTAGGAAAGTGCCAACCGATGTCCTCATTGGTAAGCTTCTCACTCATGAGATGACTCTCAAGAAAGATGAAGAGATGCAGATGCTAAGAGAACAAAGACACAAATAGCAGAAGAAAGCTCTGGCCTTCAAAGCTTAAGAAGATTATTCAAGCTCAAGTGACTCAAATGAAAGTGATAAAGAAGAAAAAGAGCTTACCAAAATATCAAGAAGGACGAAGGAGTTGATAAAAAGGAGAAGAGAAAGAAGAATTCAAAGAAAGTCATCTTCCTATCATCACAAGGACAAGAAGAAGTCCTTTAAGGCTACTTGGGATGATGATTCAAGTGATAAAAATGTAGATGGAGATGAAGCAACAAACTTTTGCTTCATGGCTCAAGAGGACTTCTCTAAAGAGGTAAGTACTTCTTCAGACTCTTATAATGATTATGATACATTTAATGATATAAATGATGAGCTTTTAGAAGCTCTCACTTTGAAATGTGACAAATATAAGTCACAAATGAAAAGTTATAAGAAAAAATGTTCCAAACTAGAGGATGAATTTAAATCCTTAAATGATCTTATAAGTGAGTTGAGGACTTCTAATAAAGAACTCAAAAAGTCTCTAAAGAGTCTTTCTAAGTCTTCATCCTCTCTTAACTCTTTAAGAAAGGAAAATAATTCTTTAAAGGATGAAGTTATAGAACTTAGAAACTCCATATCTAAATTTCATAAGGGGAAGGAAGCTTTGGATACACTTATTGTATCTCAAAGACCTCATTTAGTTAGACATAGTTTAGGCTTCAATGAAGCCTCTTCACCTACTTCTTCACCCACTACATTCATTAGAGCATTAATACCTCAACCTTCAAATGTTGAGGTCATGGGGAAGAGAAATGCCTTTAACACTAAGCCACCTACGCTTAAGGGTAAAGGAAAGGCCCCCCAATGCTCAAGAGCCAAGGCTCAAAGAGCAAAATATGCTTACATTTATAATAATAAGCATGTTCAATCACACAAACATAATAAATTATCTTATACTCTTAATCACTCATGCACTTGCATACACGCTCATAACCGAAGTATGGGAAGGCCTTCTACTCATACTAAGGTTGTGCATAGGCGAAAGACTCATAAGTCTAAGCTCTAATGTCATTATTGCACGAGATATGGGTATATCAATGCATTTTGCCATATTAGGAAGGCACACCTCAAATTGGAGGACCCTTCCAAGACTAACCCCCAAGGACCCAAGTATGTTTGGGAACCAAACAAAGTGTTTGATATTGTAGGATGGGGACTCCTTCACCAAATTCTCATCATGGAAAATCTAAAAGTGAATGGAGATTGCTAATGAAGAAGAGATAAAAGTTTCAAATGGTTATTTGGTATCAAGGCATTGATACTAAATTTGTAATGTATCTCTTATCTCTTATGTTTTTAACTTAATATATTTATGCATACATTTAGGGGGAGTTTTATTGCTTGATATATCTATGTGTTGAGATGTTTGATTTAATTTGATTGCTTGTGTGATGAGTTGGATCAATTCATTTTGCATTTGACATTTTCTACATTTCAAATGTTCAAATCAATCATCAAAAATCATATACTCAATACTAGGGCCATATATGACACTTCTTAAATTTCTAGCCTTAATTTGTATGTTCAAGCATTTTTTAAATGTTTGAATTATTTTGCATTTATGTTTCATCCATTTATCTTCTTATGTGACATATTGTGATCAATTGTGCAAAATTACTTATGTTTGCTATTCAAATTTGAGTTTGTGTAATTGACAAGTTTGTGGTCATTTCCCTCTCATATTTCCTATTCTCTCTCTTATTCCCTCACATTCCCCTCTTTGTTTATCTTAACAAAGGGGAAGAGATAATTGACTGAATATACAAGGAGGGAACATACAAAAAGGGGAGAGAAATTGAACTACATTTGTAATAAGCTAAGACAATGATCTTATTAGAATAACTAAAGGGGAGTATGGATTGAGGGGGAGCAATTTCAAACTTATGTTTTTTAATCACTTCACAATCATTCTCTTAGGAGCATACATAATTGTTTGTTTATCCTTTGCATATTCAATCTAAATTGTCAAAATCAAAAAGGGGGAGATTGTTAGACTAGGTTATTCAAACCTAAGTCAAAGCTCTCTTTTGATCTTAACAATTTAGATTGAAAGTACTAATATCTTTTTTAAGTCTTGCTTTTACAGTTTATAAAAGTTATCTTTAATGGAAGTCAAAATCTCCATCTTTTAGAAGAATAGAGAATTTACGGTCGGTATCCCCTAAATAGCGACCGCGACACGACTATAAGAATGGATGAAGTTAGGACAGAGGAATTCGTGGATGAATTAGCAGTCGTGAATCAGCTAAAGGAGTCTTGGTTAAATCACAGACGAATTCGCGGTCTGTGTCATGCCTCAGTCGCGACCGCGACTTTCAAAGTAATTGAAGAGGGAATCAAGTCCACAATCATAGCATGCCAAGTGTCTCAGGCATCCATTGGAGAACAAAATTTATGAGGGCGACATTTTGGGTAGTGACCGCAATTCAAGAAGAAGAAGATTGTCTTTCAAATAGAAGAATCTGCGTCCTGAGTCGCACGTTGTACAAAGAAGAATCGCGACCATGACTTTTATTAGCAGTTAGAATGCAACGACTATATTTTCCTAGTAGAACAATGAGGAGCTGCCACGTGGACTAGCCATTAGACTCAAACGGTACTTTCAGCCGTAATTGAAAATTCGCGACCTCAAAAATAGTAGTAGCGACTGTGAATTTAGCCTAACAAGCAATTAATACTGAATTTGCCTAACATATCTTGGAGATTTGGACATAGTTTATTTGTAACATCTCTTTGGTGGTTATTGCCTATAAATACACCACAAAATGGACTTGAATGAAAGAGGATAACCATTTGATATGTGCCAAAACTCTTGTTAAGTTAATTCTCATCTTTAATTCTTTATTTCCTTGTATATAGTTTGGTGTGAGCTTTAAACACCTTTTGGGTTGGGTTTGAGAGTTAACCCTTGTTTAGAAAACTCTTGTATAGGTTTTAGTGTGAGCCTTGAAAACACTT
>CATIWR010400438.1:0-68380 GCA_949677035.1 Omphalea diandra
AAAAAAAAAAAAAAAACAGCCCCTCTGCCGCTAAAAATATAAATATATAAAAATTAAAATATATTTATATAATAAATTATTATATATATATATATATATATATATATATATATATATATATATATATATATATATATATATATATATATATTAATTTGGTGTGTTAGATAATCAATTAGTTGCAAGCTAAGTATTTGTCAAAATATTTATTCCCTTGGATTGAGGTGAATAAAGATGGTAAATAGCTGTGGTGGGCTGAAAAATTTAATGGAATATGTGTATTCCAAAACTCGTTCTTTAGAAAGTAAATGCTATTTTTACCGCATTCGAGCTATCCAATATTGAAGCGAGAGAAACGTTTCAACATTTCATGTTTATTTGTATGATATACAAGAATAAAATCTTCTTTGCAAGTATTCACTTGCGGACCATTTAGCTGAATTTGAGAAGCCGGGTCCGATCCCCTTGACCTAAAAGAATCGTTGCATTGAAATCCTGATTCGAACATTTCATTGCCAAAATGAACCAAATGTGACCTAAATCTTGTGGCCCTTAATATTTTACTCATTCATCATTTACATCAGTCAGTTTGTAGTAAAAACCCATTTTGGTTCGAAGAAATAACAATTTATTAAGTGAAAAGTGAGGGGAAGAAAAAAGAATGGTATGCCTGAGGAAAAAAGATAATTTTTTTTTAATAGATCTTTAAGCAATATCTATAGAAAAAAAAAAAAAAAGGTAAAACATATAGTAAAATCTTTAAATTTTATGTGATTATACAAAATAAAATAAGAATGATGTATATGTATCGTAGTAAAAGACTTCTAATCGCACAATCACATATTTTGAGGGTATCAAGAAGTTTTTTGCTGTCATTATTTTCACGGTCAGAATTTCACATATTTATGTTTTGGATCTTTATATTTGTTTTACATTATACCATAAAAAATTTTTTTTTTGTTAAATAAAATCCTTTTTTAAAGGTAGTAGTAAAAAAATATTAAATATTTAATGTTCATCTGGCGTAAGATAAAAAAATAAAAAACAAAAGATAGAAAGCTTTTCAGTGCTATCCCTCAAATGCACTCCAATAGTAATTAAAAACAAATTCTTAGTCAATGAAAACCAACATCTAACTAGTATTGAATTCAACTTAGAGCTTGTTTAACATTGCTATTGAAAAAAAATCTGATTTGAGAAAAAAAAAATAAAAGAGATTTTCTCTTTTAATTGATTATAATAGTTCTTACTGCGAGTTTTCCAATAGCAATGCCAAACATAGTCACAATCTTGCACACATAACTTCCTTTTACCTTATTTGTTTCTTCTATGAAAAAAAAAAAAAACGCATTCACAAACTCTTTAATTTTACATGATTACGTTATTAAGTTTATATTCCTTAGTTTAATTTATCGAGTTCTTAAAATTTTATTTTTAGTATATTAAAATTTATGACAACAAAAGTAAAATTGATAAGAAATTTATTAATAATTGTTTAAAAACTATTAGAAAGTTATACTATTTTTTTTTAAAAAAATAACATTGTATAATAGATTAAAGTTAAAAATTTAAGAATTACAAAGCTTTTCCAATTTTCTAAACTTCAATAATCTTAGATTTTAGTGATACAATCTGTACCTTTTCATGAATTTCAATTGTATCAGACTTCTACTTGAGTCAATTATATTGTAATTTAACTAATTGATTTTAATTACATTCAAAGTCAAAATTAAAATTGAGTAGAGTGCATATTTAGAGTATATTGATCCTTAATTCTTTTTTAATTAGTTCAGTTAGACTCAAAATTGAATTTATAGCTTAATTTAGATTATTTTTTTATTTAATTTAGTTCTATTTTTGCTTAATTAAATTGTTGTATACATTTTTATGTAATGAATTTTTAATTTTATATTTAAATTTAAAATTGTTAAAATTTAAATTTCTAATTTATCAAATTTCTTAATCTTTTTTGTTAATTTTTTTTCTCAATCTCTCTTTAAAAAATTAATTATATATTTTAAATAATGAATTTTTTAAATTATTTAAAATAAAAATTTCTAAGAAATATTTAAAAAATCAATTGCATAATCTAAATATGAACATTTTTAAAAAAATATCTTTGAAATAAAAATTAAAGATGCATTTAGTTTATTATTTAAATACATAACAACAAACTTTATAAGTTAAAAATGTAAAAATAATATTTTATTTTTAATATAAATTAATTATTTATCATCTAAATAAAAATAAAAATTTAATATTTTTTATGAATAATTATTTATATTAAGGAAAAAAATAAAAGTATTATCTTAGTAAAATCTAAACTTAATTTTGGATCTAATTAAACCAATTAAAAACTGCAAAAGTTAGTTGTGTAAATATACATTTTGTCAAATTCTGATTTTGACTTGGATATATTTAAAATTCATTAGTCAAATTAGAGTATAATTGACTGAATTAAAAATTAAAATATAATTGAAAATTCAGATTTTCGAATCATTAAACCATGATTTTTTGGTGAAAATCCATTTTGAACCTTTTGAAGTTTTTAAACGTCCAATTCTTTAACCTGAAAACTATATTTTAAACTCTTTAACTATAAACGTCTTTTACATGAACCTTCTCTTTTAATATTACTTATTAAGCGTGAGATGAATTCCCTTTTTTAATATACTTATTAAGCATGGGATACACACATTATTATTATATGAAAAATTCATTACATTAAAAACCTCCTAAGTTATATTAAATTTATACAAAAACTCCATTTTACTCTTAATTTTTCAATGATTTTTTTTTATTTTTACCAAAGGATATTTGATTTAGCATTTTAGCACTAAGGGGTCCTATTTAAAAAGAAACAAAATCAAACCATGCAACAATTTTTTTTGGTCCCAACTTCATTGCATTTAAAATGCCTCTTCTACCCCCAGCCAAAAAAAAAAAAAATTCAATACCCAAAAAAAATCTAAAAAATAAATCTTTGGATTTATGGATTAAGGACTTATTTGCCCCTCAACTTTTTCAAAAGGATCTCCTAAAATTAAATTAACTATTTGGGCTAATTTAACCTCTTATCTTGAATAATTAGTTCAATAAAATCTCTTTTTGACCATTCAAGAGGGTGTGTAAAACATGTAAAGTATTTAGTGTGTGAAACAATGTATTATCATTTTTTATATACAAATGAAGAATTTTTTTTAAAAAAAGAATGAATATAAATAAAAGAAAATTGTGTACAGATGAAAGACTTTTTCTCCATTTCACTCTCTTCCACCCATTGAAATCCAAAATTCAATTCACTTTGTTGAGCTCCACCGTTGTCGAAGCTCCACCATTATTCATCAAGTCGGAGGAAGAGAAGGAGAATGAGAATTAGTGGTTAGTTTGAAAATCAAATCAATCTTAGACACAAAAACTTCGCATAGCGTATCCTTGCACATCTTCTAATTGTTTTTTTTATAGCTAAATACTTCTGCAAAAACTAGCTATAAATTAGCTGCCGTAGAGTGCTATTTGGCATAGCCACATCATACTATAGCTCTTGCATTGTAGTAGGGTAAATATAGTGGCCAAGAGAGAATCACTTGAGGATGTTGGATCTCTCATAAGTCTGACTCGTGCACAACATAATTGGGTCTTGCATCGGGTACAAAGAGATTAGCCAAGTGAATATAGATGTCACATCCAACGATTCAAGCTCCTTAATCCTCTTATTCGGATCTAATTTTTCAGTCACAGTCGTAGAAATTAACCCACCACCAAAACCACCCAAAATTCCATCTTTAACTGCAGTTTCCAGATCTAGCACTTGTCCACCATTAAAAGCACTAATTTTAAAAATGACCTTTTAGCAATCGGTTAGGTGCTACATGGAGAGAAATTGAGAGATCAAATGTCGTGAGGGTAATTTTACAAAGAGAGATTGAGAGGTCAAATATCATGAGGGTAATTTTACAAAGATTGGTTAACAAAAGAATTCGTTTATATGTGGGTATTCATTTATTTATTGATCTTTTGAGAAACATCTTAAATTGATTGATACATAATATAAGTGTATTTGCCTATCCTTGTAATTGTGTTTTATAGCTTAGAGCTTATGCCCTTGTTTGTAACCCAAAAAAAAAAAAAAAAAAAAGCATTAGTTTCAATCGTTTTTTTTATTTTGTTTATATGTATGAATTTGCTTTTAGTTGCTTGTGCTAATCTCTTGCTTGTTGATTTTACAAATGGCATCTTTGCCACGTTAGTTCTCTTTACTACAACTTCACCAAATTTGCTTACATCTTTATTCTTATACAAAATGTCCTCATCTGCTTCCGTATGTGGTTTAGAAGCTCTCATCCTATGCCCAAAAAAAAAAAAAAAAAAACCTCAAGTTTCAATGTGAAATCCATCTATAGCATCTTCAATTTTCAACATGAAAATGTATTCTAAACCATCTATAGCATCTTCCATGCACAGGATGGAAGAGATAATGAAATGGGAAATTAGACAAACACATAACAAAGAATAGGTGAAGCAAGAAGAATACCTAGTTGTGCAATTACAAAGAAAGAGTGAAAGAGGAAAAATAAAAATAGAATGTTAATCCACTTCCTTTGCAAAGTCTTTTCTAATCTCTAACGCTCTTTCTTTTCTTTTTTTCTAAAAAAAAAAAAGTTATTATAGGAGCAGGTAATGAATCTCACAAATTTGGCTTTTAAAATTTCCAATGGGTGTTATTCATGCTCTGCTAGCACCTCAAATTAGGTGTTAATAAAGTCAATTATATGTGATTTAGTGGCCTAATTAGTTTTAAAGTTAAATTTGGTTTATGAGATCCTTTTGAAAAAGTTGAGGGGCCAAATAGGCCTTTAATCTTTTGTTTTATTCTTATGATCTTCTAGTTTTAAGACCATGATGAGTTTTTGTTATCATGTTATGATGGCCATTTCTGCTAGAGAACGTAGAAGAGCTCATCTGTTGATTCAGTCCAAGAAACATATGGGTTAGGAATTTCATCAAACACCTTAAAATCATCAACTTTAAAATATTACTCGAATACATTGTACTACCAAAAAAGAAACCCATATTGACACCAAAACTATGAAGAAGCCTTTAATTGGTTCATTAACACTAAAAGCTACTATATGCCACAGCATCAGGAAAAAAAAAAAAAAAAACAATTACAATAATATCAGCACCAGCAAAAACAATATTAATAATAATAAAACAATAGCATGATAAGTTTCTAAGCTTTCTTAGCCGTTGATTCTCTTGCTTTAGTGTATTAACTTATTGTCTTACACTAGTTCTGACTTTAGTTCTAGGAATGGCAGTGACATTTTTATTCCCTTTCCCCTTTTGCGGAGTTTTCATGCTTCGTTTTCTGTCATTTCTATTGCCCATTGTTTTGTTTTGGATTCTTTAGCAAATCCATTTCCTCTTACAAATTTTTGCTAATTTTCTATTATGATTGCTTCGATTTTTTTTTTTTTAAATGAAGAAATGATGACTTTCGTTTCTCAGTAGTTTTGCTACAAAAATATTAATAATTTGATGCTTGTTAAAATCATGACATACTATATTTAAAGTAAGTATTAATATGGACAAATTTTCATTATAATATTTGATCTGAGTAAAAAATTAAATTATTTCAATATTTATTAGATGTTCGTTAATATCTTAACGGGTCAATTAAAAAAGGAGTTTGTATAACAAATTTAAATAGCCGTAAAGTTTGACATTTACATTTTTAAATTGAAGAATTGAACGCCGAAAGTATGAAAAATTTGCAGAGCTCATAATAGATTTTTCAAAAATAATACAATTTCTTAATGTTATAAATTATTATTTATGAATTTTCATTAATTTGACTTTTGTTATGGATAAAAATGTAATAAAAAACACAGTTTCAAAGGTTGACCACCTATTAAATATAGATACAATAAAACTGAACCGCCAAATTCAGTGTTCATGGGAGGGTAATTTTGCAATTACTCGGTAATGGCTGGACAATTATGGAATTTCTAGGGACTGATGAGGTTATTTTGGGAAGGGCATTGCCCTTGGAGGTTCAATATACTTTTGCTCAGTTGTTTTTTGTCCTTTTCCCAGAAAACATCGTTGTCCGTCACCTTAGTCACGCGACTTTGCTCTCTTTTCTCACAAAACAGCGTCATCCTACCCCGTTGCCCATGCAGTGTTGTTTTGCAGTTCTCACTATTCCAGAGTGTGTTTGGAAGGAAAGAAAATACGAATAAAAGTAAAAAATAAAAAAATATTTTTTTATTTAAAAAAAGAAAAAAGAAAAAAGAAAAAAAAATATTATTTTATCTCTTTTATTTCTTTTCTAAAATATAAAAAATAAGAAAAATTAAAATTTTTATAAAATTACAATTATGCCATAATTTTTTATTTTTTAATTTATATTAATAACTTTATTTTTTTTAATAAAAAGGAAAATAAAAATATATAAAATAGTATATTATCTTTTTTTATATTTTACTTTCTAAATAAGAGGAAATAAAATTTTTTTCTCTCAATTTTATATAAATATAAGAAAAAAATAAAAAAATAAATTTATTTTCTTTTCTTATTTACTTCCACGGCAGGATCTGCAGAAGGGACTTCGCAGAATGGATCAGTGATGCTTTATTTATCAATTTTCTAATCATTTGGTAAACAGTTGGCGTTATCCATAGGTGCCGGGCAAAACAAAATTATGCAAAGGATTTAAAATACATGTACTTTTCCAAGCAAAAAATCCAATGGAGATGAAAATATTTTATTATTTTCAGAATGTCATATCAAGTTAATAATTATTTTATCTGTCACTTAAGAAAAATATATCAAAATTAAAAAAATTATTAATAACATTAATTATAGAAAAATAATTGCATATGATTAAATTACTCTTTTAATAATATTAAGTATTTAATAGAGATAATGAGAAATAAAAAATTAAAAAAAAATAAATAAAAAAAAGGAACAAATGAACCAATAAATTTTAGTACCTTTGATTCTCTGTGAGTTCTTCTTTTATTACTCATCAATTATTATTACAAAAATCTAACAAATTTAAAAATAAAATATTTATTTATATGAATAAATATCTTATGCACTAATCAATAATTTTTTTTCCCTATTTATTAGTGCTATTTTAAAAATCTAAATTGCTTTCCAGAAATGGAAACACCATTGTGTAAACAAATTGTACAACTGTATTATATTTGATTATTATAATAATATGATTATTAAATATTAAAATTCATTTATTAAATACAATGGAACCGACCAAGTAATCTCATTGTATATTGAATAGGACATATGGGCCGATTCAATGATATGAGAACCTGCAAATAAAATTGGTATAGTTTTAATTAATTTAGTTTACAGCTTATTTTGTACTATGGTCCCCATTGTAACAAGCATACTACCCTCCTGAACACATTAGCACCGCTTTAACAGATAATTTGATTTTCCAAATAGATAATAAATATAAAAAATCATAAATGTAAATAAAGTGACAATCTTTTGAAAACAGAATATAAGAAATTGCATGGAATATGAATATTATAATCATATGATTATTATCTGAAGGAAGGACAAAGAAAGTAATATAATGTGGGATTAGTTGAATGTAGTACATCAAAAGTCAACATCTATCTATGCCTTCTCATAGGCTATCGATTTTCTCAGTCTCATATCAGACACATTTAGTTTTCCGATTTAGTTAGGACTTGATTGACTTAGGATATAAATGAAGCCAGCTGCCAATTTCTGGAGCCAACTAAAAGCTTGCCATTGTATATAACTGGTAGTTGAAACCAAATGAATTTGCTTTTACCCGGTTTTTTGTTATGCCATCACTTTTGCTATTTGAGCTATAAATACCATCATTTACTCCTTCTCACCGACCATATTAACTTTCATCTTTTTTCTTTTGCTACTTTCTTTCCAGTTGTTTCTGTTTGCAGTTTTTTTTAACATTTACACAGTATATAAATGTTAAATGCTTCTTCATTGATTTTTTTTTGAATCGAAAGTTGTCTGCCCCTTTTGGGTATTGTTTAAAGCATGTGTGGTGGTTTAGGGGTCTATGCCGACGGATGCTGTGTTGGGAGGGTGGGGGAGGGGAAAGTCCAAGGGTAACGCAAAAATAACGAAGTTGATGACATAAATTTTATGCTTCAGCAAAGGAAAACTATTTTAATGCGGTGTGGTTAAGGAAAGAAATGAGATACGGATGCATTCTATTCAGTCCTATGCATATGCAATGATAGCTGATAACTAGAAACATGAAATGGAATTCAAATAAATATATGAGGGGGAAGGGTGTGGAAGGATAGAAGCAACCAATGTAACATGGTTGTTTTTTGTGCTAACTAAAGGAACTATATTTTTTTATTTGCAAATTTTTAATTCTCTTGCTTTGTCTATTTTTGCAGAAAGGTGCATTACAGTTGAGCAAATCACACGTTAGTTTCCATATTTATGATTCATGTTTTTATTTGCTGCATTGTCAATGTGTTTTGTATGGATTAAATAACTTCTATAACGAAAATAGTTGGAAACTAATATCAAACAAGTTAATGTTAAAACCTATATCCTTATCTTGCCTTTAAAGTGGCAGTAGTTTGTTACAAAGACTTCTTGCTTTTGAAAGATTTTTTTTTCTATACACTGGCCAATTTATTGGTTTCATTCCAAAAATACCTTATGTTAATATCTTCCTTTATAGGAATGGCTCAGGCGGCACATATATTCCAAATTATGTTCTCGATTAACAACATATTACACCAGACATTTAGATAGATAAGCATGTCTAATCCCGATTACTAATATGAGCAGGCCCAAAATGGCCTCTACCGGACTAAAATTTGATTCTGTCATGAGGACACAGAAAGGATTAAATATGTGATAGTGGTTTGAGGGCTTTCAGGATGGAAAATATGATGTTTCATTTAAAGCATTAATTGCTTTGAGAGAAATGTATAATGTTGAAATTGTTGATTATAACTATAGGAATATGGAGATGTACAAGCATTTTACCATGCTACTATCACAGACGTAGAGAGGGCTATTAGATTCCTCCCCCCCCCCCCAACAGAGAGAGGGCATTTAGTTTGATTGACCAGTCTACTACACTAAGGGACCAGTTATGCAATAACCATTAGGGATCTATTAATCACAACCCAGTCTAATACAGTTGCCTCTCTTAATAAAATAATAGGATCTCATACCCAAACTACTAAAGGCATGTTAAGCCAAATACAAGGTCTTTATGAAGCCTATCATGCGTTAGCTTTAAGGAATGAAAAAGTTGAACGTAAGCTTAGGAAATTGGTTAGGTACATCACCCCAATCATAGGTTGATGTGCCTGGGTGTTTTGGGTGAAGGGAGTGTGTGGAGTTTGGTGGTTCGTGACTAGTCATGGTGGTCTTCGTCTATTTTTTTGCTCCACAGTTAGTAGACTGCGGTTGTAATGGGATAGTTATTAAGTGTTTTTTCTCTCCTTATCAAGTGTTTGGATGTAATTTAGAACAATCTCCCAGTGTTGCTATCGCCTTCAACACATAGGGCTGTTTTAAATGTTTAACTATATATTTGTGTTATGGGACTTTTTTATTTTCCCTCGATAGCTTACCAAAGTATATGCATACATTAAGCATAACACAGGATTCATTTGTGTCATTTAATTTAGTTTTTAATGTATTTGCTATTATACTTGATTTATCACTGCTCAACATGCGTAATGTATAACTAAAGAATTTGTATAAAAGAACATATGGTACAAACATCATAAATACGATACAAACATCATAGGCAAATAAGATTACATGCTATGTATCTATGTATGGTAAAGAACACATGCTATGTATCTATGGATAAGATTATATAACTAGAATAATATCTCAGTATATAGATCAACCATTGCACATTCCAACCCATTTTATATTTTGTATTGCATGAGGTATATTTTAGATATTGTCCATAATCATGGCATAGAATTCATCTATATCATTAAAGAGATTTGTGTAAAAAAAAAAAAAAAATTCATTTAAATATTATAGGTAAAACGGACATATAAACTATATCTATGGATAGGAAAGAGCACATACCATGCATCCATGGATAGGAGATTACACCCAGATTATGTATATGTAATAAATTATTAAGCATGTATGCCCATTGTATATATATGTATATAAATCCACTGAATTGAATATATTTTATACTGAAGCTGTTTTGCACATTCAATAAATATATATATAATTCCACATATATAATTACAGTAAATAAACTAATATGGTTTAAATATTTTGCCCAACTTATCACTGTATACGGCCCACACATTTCATATTATGAACTACAGTTTTATATATATATATATATATATATATATATATATATATATATATATATATACACACACACACTCACATGCTTATGACGTCAGATTATATATATTATATATACATATAAATATAAATACATACATCAATTCCACAAAGGCCAAGCATGAAGAGGTGTTATCTACACACATCATTTCACATAATTTACATAGACTTACACGCTTGTCTATATATATATATATAAAACAAAAACATTGAAATATATACATATAGTAGAATATACAGTGGATTTATTATATATCACACATTTTTCTTATAGTAATAGAATATACATTGAATAGAATATACAAAAACACTGAAACATACATATATTATTTATATAGATTTTGGCCATTTTCATATTGACCAAAATTAAAAATTAATCTGAATATAATACAAAATTTGTAAATTTGTTAGCTATAGGTTAATGATAACCTCCTATAAATTATAGGCAAAACTTGATTATTTTTGTTTTGAAAATGTCTTGGGATTTAAACATAATCTAAATTATTAATATTCATATCAACTAAATCATTTAGATAGATCATATTTTTTCCACACGTAAATGAACATATACATTTTCCAACAACAAAACACACACAGTGATTAAAAGCAAACATCTTTTACACATAATGTGAGCGCCATTGATTTTCGAGATTGTGCTCGAACTAGTGGAATCTTGCTTGCTACCATTTCCTTTCGATCGATCAATGAAGGATCGAGAGAACGAGGGTCATACATTGCTAATAACTCCTAACAATGGCATGAGTGTTGAATCAATGAGAGATCCTTTAAGATCTCACTATATAAAAACACTTTTTCCCAAGGGGGGGAGCGGTTGGCGCGTAGGACGGAGACTAAGGTGGGATAATACATTAGTATTATTCTTAATTGGAATGTGAAGTCGCCACCCGACTTCAGTCAGGACAAATATATAGGCAATGATAAATTTTGAGCCTATCTAAGTCATTTTAGAAGGTTTAATCATTCTTCATTCCATTAGAGATAGATTTGAGAATTGGGTATGACTTGAAGAAGAGGTTAGACACCTCTAAATAGCTTAGATTTAGGGATTCGGCCTTTAGGTGTCTTTAGTTCACATTTAACATTTTAGACTTATTATTAGTTAATCTAGTTGTTGGTCCTAAGTATGTTTCGAACACATTTCAATCATGCATATCATCATTAAAACATTACACACATTCACCATGGGGAAGGGGGATACAACAATCTTCAAATAGGAGAAGTCATGCAAAATGAGCAAATTTAAACATGCATAATCAAGATCACAATACATATACATATCCACCTACACACAAAGAGGAAATAAGTTAGTACAGATTAAAAAAAAAAAATCAAAGCAAGAAAATAACAAAAAGAAAACTCAAATGTACCCAAACATTAGTCTTACCATATATTCTCTAAGTTAAAGTGACCTAATTATGTTTCTAAGTCTAGACTTATGTCATTCACAATCCCAAAATCACAAGAACATAAAATCATAACAATAACATGTAAAGCATAAACGCATGAATATGAAGAATGAGGCATAAGATAAACATGACATGCAAATGCATTTTAGAGGATGGTGAAGCCTTGGGCTAGATATCAATTCAATATGTGGGATCTTAGGATCATTGAATCCTTCCCTATAATTCTCTGAAGGAGCTTAAGCATCCATAAGCATAACACTACCATATGAAGGGCTAGGATATCAATATGTTCAAAATAGAAGCTTAAACTGCCAAATGATACGTATATTTCATCCTATAAACCAAACATGAAACTCAATGGGGATCATAAAGAATGGATCTTTCGCCTCAGCTTTAGTCAAAATGACCACTTTAGAAAATGATTGAAATTAACTAGCTATAGTTACTCCTTCATGGTAATCGTAATTAGAGCATAACAATAATTAAGAATGATAAAAAAGATCACAAAGTTATTAAGGTCATAGGGACAACAAATCCTTCTCTTAATCAATGCTAAAGTAACATCAAGACAAGATACACAATATGGAAGAAAGCACATAACATGTAAAAGATAAGATTACAAGTATAAGAATCATAAAAATAACCTTTAACTTGATCATTAGTTTATTATTTGAATGAATAAAGGTTTTAGGCCATGAAATCTAACCCCTATTCTGTCATTGGAGCTCATAAGACACCCCCAAGTAACCCTAAAGAAAGAAGAAAATGGATGGAGATAAACTGGAAGGTTGTGCAGACCAAACTATTTTCAGTCAAAGACGACTATATATACTAATTGGAGGGTTGTGCAGACCAACTGGTAGTCTGTATAATCTTTTTGGTGGTCTATCATACTATAAATAAGTTTTATATAACTTATCTAGACTGATTTTTCAAAGAATAAAAGAAGAAGAAAAAGGGGAAATAAGAAGGGTTAGGGGATTAGGATGCTCCTTTTTTGTTGTTGGCCTTCAGAGGAACTATAGTTTGATTTTATCCTTCAAAATGTAAGGTATATGCATAATGGAAATTACAATGCTTAAGATATTAACTTTGATTTTTATGTGGATGGTTTATGGTTCAATGTTTTGTGCTTATGGTCATTTATGGGGCAATTTTAATTGAGTTTTTTTTAAGCCTTTTTATCCTCTTTAAATGAGAGAGTATATATAGCTGATGGATGGGTGCATTTAAGTTAAGAAAGCTTTGGTTGCACTTCATAACCACTCATAACATATAATAGAGGTTAGAAAGTTCTAGATTTAGCATTTTAGAGGTGTTTGTATAATCAAGGAGCTAACTTTATAGCCATTTATGTTGGCTATATAGCCATGGGGTTGATAAGGGTCCTAGTTTTGGAACCTTCACCCTGTTAGGGTTTTGTCTTCTCTATACAACCGAGTTATTAGTTGTGTAGCCAAGTAAGATGGTTGTGCAATCATCTAAAAAGTAGTAGGACAATTTTGAATTAGGCTTAATTGGGCTTTAGGCTAGGTTTGAGTTTGATCCAAGGCTTTCTTAAACTTTGCTATTTTTCCTTTACAACTTTCACTTGCATTTTTGGGAGACAAATCTAATAGTTTTCATCATTGGAATTTCATATTAGGGCTTTAAATCTAATTATCATAGTTTGCCCCCTACTTTGTGGGACTTGTAAAATGATATTTGAGAAATAACTGTATGAATAAGACTTAATAAAGCAATGCTGAAATGTAAACATCAAAAAAGGATACCAAAGATAGAATTCTTTAATAGCTCTTCAAGCAGGCACTAAAGCCTTTTAGAGTGTCTTAGTAGCTCTCTAGCATGTACTAAGCTTGTTTTGGCAACTCTCTAGTAGGTACTAATGTGGATTGTATACTTCCAACAATTTTTTAGCATGTACTAGGCATCCTAGTAGCTTTCTAGCAAGTACTAGGGACATTAACAGCTTTAGGTGCTAAGTTTATTTTGATAGTTCTCTAGTATGTACTAGTGTGGATTGAACACTTCTAACAGTTTTTTAGCAAGTACTAGGCATCTTAGTAGCTTTGCTAGGGACCTTAGAAGCTCTCTTAGCTATTATAGCAGGGAGAAACTAGTTCAGGAATTCTTTTGGCATTCCTTGAAATGATTATGTGTCATAATAGCCTTGTTTAGCGTTTGTTAGAGATGAATCTGTATTTGGATAATTGTCTTAAGGTTGAAACGATTCAAGTAATAACCGAGAATAGGTCATGTTATTGAACTAGTTGTCTCGATGTAAACTTGTTTTAGAAGTCCTTTTAACTTCCATAAGAGTAAATCTTGAAATTATGAGGGTAATTTTATAATTTAGTGAAAGATTCAGGGGTTAGAATTGGTTTTCTTAGACTTTGAGAGATCGAGGAGCAATTTGGTAATTTGGTCATTGGCTTTCCTTTCTTCTTCTCTTTTTCCTTTATTTTTCTCTACAAGACTGTAGTGGTATGTACAAATAAAGGCTCATATAAATAGCTAACTTAAAGAATAGTATGGTGTGACATTATAATTTTGAGACATGGAGGGGCATTAATTGTCTATATAGATAAGGATTGTCTGTACAGATAACCTACCCTTATATATGGGCCAGTAGCTGGCCATAGTCTCATTTATGCACTTTCCCTCTTTCTATCTACTTTTTTTCTCTTGCAAATTCTCTAGACTTAGCTCTAGGTTTCCCTTGCTTTGGAGTTTGAATGGCTAAGTTCAATGATGCCATGCCCGATGCTCCCGTTGATTTCCTCAAGGGTGAGGCTACTATTTACGATGCCCTAAGGTAGCTAAAAGTTGCTTAAGGTTTTGCTTTAATTTCTCTCCTTGCACATGTCATGCCTAAAATCATGTTGAAGGGTCTAGAGTTGAGCCGGGACGTACTGATTATTTATGACTTGTACCATCATCTGGCCAGGGGCAGCTTCAAGTGTGGTAGGTCCCGTTTCCTTATTTTGTTTAATTAATTAATTTTTATTATTTTTTCTTTCTTCCACTTTAGCACTTTTAGATTTTAGGCACTATTCCAAAACTGTATTATGCATGCGAATATTAGGTTAGCTTTAAAATATTTAGAATTAATCACAGTATACTGTTCTTTTGAATTATGTTAATTTGTTGTCTCGATTTGCATGCTATGCTAATTTCTTGATACTTGTGCAAAATTACCTAAATTAATACGTGAAATATTCATAAAAATTAGAACACATACTTTTGAGGTCTGATGATTTATATTATTATTATTTCTAATTTTATGATGAAATTTGACTTGAGTTGTGCAGATTTTTGCAAACTTTGTGTATATAGTTGTTGAATCAAATTTTGCAACCTTATGAAATTTTGCGAAGGCAATTAATTTTCATAATTTTCTATGAAATTTCACAAATTGCTCCTTGTTAGATTGGCATATTGCCTTGGCATTTGTTATTATAGAAATTTTGAGATTTTTTACCCTATTTTCTAACTTTTGCATTTTATTCATACTTACACATGAAAATATAGAAATTTATTATTATTTTGCATAAAATCACATATTTAACATACTTGAAACCTGTGGCTTGATCTCTTTATTTTGTGCTGGTGGCTTGAATGACATTATTTCTCGATTTTGCATATCCAATTATGTTCTTTCATGCTGAATATTGCTTCGATTTATTCTTCTTCTTGTTGTGCTTGGTTTGACTTTCTCTTTATGTTCCTTATTTTTAACCATAAAATTTTATTTTTTTCTTTTATTTGTAGGGTGACATCTCTTTTAGCAATGGAGGCAAATCTGTCACTCCTTCTGGGTTCTGGTTTAAGAGCTTGCCCTCTCATATGATGACTTGTTTGGAGGAGATTGATCTCTTGCCTTTTTTGTGGACACTTCCGAACAAGCCTCTGCAGAGTGACTCGACCATGATATTGGTGCTGACGGAGTGATGGATGGACACCATCATACCTTTCACTTGCCATAAATTGGGGAGATTACCTTTACTCCTAGGGACTTCACCTTTATGATATGGATCAAATGCTTTAGGGTCCATAGATGCTAGAGTGTATCACTCCTAGTTGCTAAGAGACTACATACACTGCCTCTTTGGGTGTGTCCCCAAGACAAAAAGGAATCTTTCTTCTTAGTGCTCTAGCTTGAGGAGGGAGGCTTTTGCTACTATTGATCAGGTGGCTCATCACTTCCTTTTGTATAGCTTCTCAGGGACGCTATTTGCCACCCTATGGACACGATCAAGATTTATTTCTTATTGATTCTTGAGGACTTGGGGCTCATTTATCACTTTGACTGAGGCTTTGTGGTGGTCGCTCATTTATACTAGTTTCTTGATTAGTGTTGTCACGGGCTATCCTATATGGGTGGATCATAACAGATTCTTGAGGCAATTATTCTATTTGGGTTCCTCCTGTTTACTTATTTATTTACTTTTCTTGTTCTTATTTAATTAATGGTGTATTCTTGATAGGCGTGGCATGTAAAGCTGCAATTGTTGACATGTATCAATCCTTTACTTGATATGGATGACTACTATCCCCACTTCATAAGGTGGTGTTTCGCCCATCACGAAGGGTCATTCATTGGGGTCAAACATAACTATCAGAATACCCTGACCATGGATCAAGTACATTTAGTCGACGAAACAAAGTTAATTATCAGTTGTCATATTGTTCACAAGTTTTGGTTGGATACTTACAGTGATGAGATTATTGTTGTTCATTCTTTTTACAACTATGCTTGGGTTGAAAGGGGCCTGCTGATACATAATAGCCTAAGGTTATCGAGGTGGAGGATCACTCTTTTAGGTGGCACCTATTGGTGGGGCCTTTGATCCGAGTGTATCTCAAAGAGAGGATGTTCTTATGGTACGAGGGGTTAGATGCATGACTAGTGCCTCAACATTTGCCCTTGAACATGTTCTAAGCAACAGACCTAAAGGAGGATGAGTTCTAGCAAGCTTTAGTGTTTAGGCCAAAAGAGTAGCTTATTACAAATGGTGTTGAACACCAAACTTAGACATTTAGGGCTCTCTTAGGGATGATTTTAGTGAAGGAGGTAGTCATCCGAGCATTTTTGTGCCATGAGGTCCATATAAGGACTATCCTTCACCATGGTACACGTGGTACGATGGGTGACTTAAAGAGGAGGCCTACTAAGCCCGCTCTCATTGTTAAGGGTTGCAAATAGGCTCACACATCCAAGGTTGATGATCCAGAGTCAGTAGTGGTTAGTAAGCTCAATTTATTCCCCGACAATTTGGTAGAGACGTGCCTGGGCTCCCTCACATGCTCAATGATGGCTTTAGAGATCATGAGATCAGCGAGTGCTTTTGAGCCAACTAGCACCATTCACATAAGTATTATTTTTTTTTTGTGTTTCTTGGGTCCTCAGTTTATTCTTAGTTATGGTTGCTGATGTGATATCTATTTATAGATTCCTCACATCTAGGCCAAGTTTATGTTTAATATGATAGTTGTGCTTAAGAGGACTGTCGCTCAATAAACTTGAGAGGTCCATGTTAATGAAGAAAATGTAAATTATGTATGCATGAGCATGGTAGTGTTTGTGTGTGCACTTGTGCCTAATCCATCCTAAACCTTATGCATTTGTTACAAAAGGTAGTTCGACACCTAATTTAGGAATTATAAAAATCATAAAGCTTATTGGCAGAGGCTGAGGCTCAGATAGAGCGAATGAAGCCTCGTGCACCTTTAGAGTCGAAGGATTATGCTGCCACTTTGGAGGAGTATTGAGCCATGCACTGTTGCCTTCCTCTTAGTTCTTAGGATTTTTTCTTTTTTTTTCTTTTATTACTATACTGTTTGCCATATTAGTATTATAAATATTTGTTTAGACAAGTTTTAAGGTCCACTTTTGGATGTTGCTTGAATGATTAAGACCTTAGGAGATATTATAAATTGATCCAACCTTAATTTTGTCAAACTCTGATGCTTTTTATAGATATTGATGCCCAATTTCTATTCTAATGCTTGGCTTGTGATCTAAATAGTTTGATCTCTCGCTTATTTGCACATGTATTAGTCTTCTTTAAACAAGTGCTAAGTGATTCGAATGCCTAAAATTAGAAGAAACTTTGCCTGAATTTTTACAAGAAAAGTAGGCTATACAGACCATAAAGTTTTCTATACAATCCAATACTTGTGTATATTAATAGCTTAAAAGGTCTATACTACCAAGTATTACTGTATACAACAGTCATGTACCATCCACCTTCTCTCTCTTCTACAAATATTCTATCCTTAATTTTCACATCCAAATTTGCCATTTTTACACTTTTCAACATTTTTAAAGCATTTCTGAAATCTCTCCCCCCAAAACTGGTCTGAATTGCCTTGGGCAGAATTTAATGTCCTTTGGTACTCTTCTTCCATTCGGATCAATATAGATTTTCTTTAGGCAGCTTGTGGCTTTTGGGTACTACCTACTCCTTTCATTTTGGGATACAAAGATCTCTTTTTGTTAGAGAAATTTATTGCCATTCTCAACTATTAGGTCACAGGTGCTGACCGGATTGCACTACCATGCTTGACTTCCCACATATTCAGAAAATGATGAAATTGTTTGACTGACTATTATGAGGTTCCCATATTCACTTTGGGAGAAGAAAAAGTCCTCACATCCCTTTTCTCACTCTTCATACTTTTAGGGGCCATGCTAGGCAGCATAAACCCTTACATCTTAGTGATTGTCCAAATGGGAGAAGTTCTACTATAAAGAGATGATGGGGAAATAGATCTACAAATTTTGTCTCTTGTTGAAGAAATTGAGCTGAGGAAGACACCGATCATGAGAATCCTAAGTGAGACCATTATGGGTTTAGATAGAGTGTCATTTGGCATAAATGATTCTTTCATCGAGAATCCAATATTACTTTAGGTATTATTTTTTCTTCTGAATCCTCTTTTGTATCATTTATTATTTTATTTTATTTTTATTTATTATCATTATTTATTGCCCTAACTTTTTCTTGGACCACCGTTTTAGGTTTTCGATCTAATAAGCTACATGTTTTTACTTAGGCCACCCTTTCGGGTTTTCAATCTAATGAGCTCTTTTTTTTTAGATATGGTTACAAGAGAAATTAGATTTATTAAAGGCTCCCTCTTTGGATCGGGTTAAGCAAAATTAATCAATAAATCTAATTTGACTTTTTATCTTCTATCCTTTAAACTATTCCTTAAAATCCACTTAGCAAAATAATCGCAAGAGGACGATGATCAAAGTAATATAGTGCATAAGTGGGTGTGGATATCGTCCCACAGAGACATAGGCTACAAGTATTGAAATATGATGATTATATTTTTATCTGAAAAATGAATACTTGAGGTAAGATATAAATTACCAATGCAATAGAAATAAACTAAACTAATAATTCAAAGACAAAAAGACAAAAACAATTTAGAATCTCACAAATGGAAAATCATGAAATCATTAATCATTCAGTGCTATGTTAGATTGAAGGTTGCAACTATCGATTTTATCTTCAGTAATTAAGGTTGTCTCTCGAGTAGTGACTTAATATTTAACCATTCCTCAAAATCCATCTCTCGATGTGAAATATTACTTCATCAGTTCTAGAGATCCTTTAAGTGATAATAGTAGGCTAAGTGGGTATCACTACTTGTAAATTAACCTAATGAGAGTAAAAATTAACCTAATGAGAGTGACTTTAGGTATATTTCAATTTACAATCTCTCAATTTATAAATGAAACAAAATCATGTAATTGGAGGCCATGAATCACAAGCATTACACTTAAGATTCATTTATGTTGGCCCTAGGTACCAAGAAGGAGAGTACGCTTAAGATTCATTTATGTTGGCCCTAGGTACCAATAAGGGGGGATTGAATTAGTGTATAAAAATTAAAATAAGAAGGTAAGAAAGAAAATGAGTAGAATGGAGACACAAGATTTATAATTGTTCGGGTATAATCAACCCTATGTCCACTCCCAAATCTCAGTAATTGGGTGTTCCACTATCTTCCAATGGTGTTTCTAAGCTCACACTAAACTTTTACACTTGTGTTATCAAGGCTCACACAACAACCTTTACACTTGTGTTTTTAAAGCTCACACAATAACCTCTTTTTGTGTTTTTATAGGCTCACACTACAACATTTACAAATGGTGTTTATGCTCACACCCAATAATCACCTAATGAAGAGAAAAGATTGAGTAGCAAAATTGCAAGAGTTTGGGTTACAAATTAATGAATTCTTTTGCATTTACATATGTTTGGTGAGGTATTTATAGACCTCTACCCACCAAAGAGACGTTGCAATAAAACTAGCAGCAAATCTCCAAAGTATGCTATATAGATTTTTGCATTAAATGTTTGTCAGGCTTCATTCGCAGTCGCTACTACTATTTTGCGATCGCGATTTTCCAATTTCCATACAAGAGCTAAAAATTATTGTGGAAATCCTCGTTTGTGTCTAATGGCTAGTCCATGTGCCATTTTTCCATTGGTTCGCTAGGAAAATATAGTCGTTGCCTTTCACCTGCTCATAAAAGTAACGGTCGCGATTTGCCTTGTACAGGACATGACTAAGGACGCGAATTCATCTATCAAAATATTCATCTTCTTCTTTAGGATTCGTGGTCGCTACCTATAAGTTGCCATCGTGATTTTCATCTTCCAACTGTCTCCTGAGACACTTGTCATGTTGTGATTATGGACTTGATTCCCTCTTGAGTTACTTTAAAATTCGCGCTTCAGACTGAGGCGTGACACACACCGTGAATTCATTTGTGACTTTGGCACTCCCATCTTTGTATCAATCGTGGCAGATAAGTGGCCCGCAAATTCATCTGTCCAATTTGTCAACATGCCTTGGTTTAGTCTGCGGGCGCGAATTAGGATGCACTTTGCTTTCTTTAGAGATTTTGAGCTTCATCTAACTTAAAATTTAGAGACTATCTAAACACTGCAAAACAACACTTAATTGAAACATTAGAATTGATCAATCTCCTTTGTCAAGATCAAAAGTGGTTTAAGACTTAGGATTAACCATTCTAGTCCAATAATTCACTTGCAAAAGAATAAAATCCCAACATAGTCACCAAAATAATACATTAATCAATCAATATCCATGGCTCTATCAAGGTTTCAGATCAAAGATCTAGCCTAATATACTAATAACACAAGACAAATCCAAAAGTAATAACATCATCTTAACAAGAGAAATAAGAATGAAAAAAGAAAAGATGAAATCTCCCAATTGTGTTGATAGATCTTCTTTTCTTCTTATTCCTTGATCTAATGATTTCTTGAACTTTTGCACTTAATCTTGCATTAAAGCATGTTTCTTCTTGTTTTCTTCTCTATGAAAATCCTCTTTTTGCCCCTCTAACCTTTCTATAGAAAACCCTAAATGTTAGCTTTAAATACTCCTTGAATAGACTTAAAAAATAGGTTAAAAACTAGTACTCGATGTGTCTATGTCGTAAGCCATTACTTTAGTCACAGGCATAACAACATGTGATTGCTCTTGCATGTCCAAATTTTTAGCTTAGTCCCTGAAGTTGCTAGCTTTGAATATTTTGGTCCAATTCAACTCCAAACTTGCTAACCAAACCATCAACAAACATAATTATGATATAAAATATTTTAGATTACCATTACCTACATGAATTAACAATGAGAAGAATAGCTTTAAGTGCAGGAGATCATTAGGATGAATATTTCTTTTTAACACTTTTTTACTTTTTTGTTTTGAAGAGTTACTATGCCTTTTTGTATAGATACAAACATTGGTGATGAATGCACTTGGTTACTCAACATGTCACTTCATTCAAAATGCTTTGCATACTCATGCTTTTAGTCTACCGTTGCATAGGAAAATTGACATTGGTCATGAAGATCCTCAATTATTAAGCATACCTAAAATAATGGAGTAGTTATTTCGCTTTCTTTTGAACTTATTTTGATCATTCCTGACTCATATCTCCTAACTACTTCATCATTGTTAATTAACAAAGCATAATGGTAACTCTTTTTCCATTTAAGCTCATGCAATTATATGTATTCATATTTAGTTAGATTTTTTGTTTCCACATACATGCAAAACATATTCTCATTGAATTCCAACTAACCTAAATTCATAACTTATACTCTTCAATTTAACTCTAAATTCATTAATCTCTATTTATTCTAAGAATGGTATCTCTTTCATAGCTACTCATAGTAATTCCTAAAGACAACTTGACTAAGCTACATATCTCTTGTAAAAATCATAAAAAATTTTAGTCCATCCATGCGTTATGCATAGATGCAAGCATTATGTGGGTCTAAACATAAGATCATAATATTCCCTGCCACACTTAAATATGGCATTATCCTCAATTACATACATTCATAAAAACAAATGATAAATGAGGTGTTATAGAAAGGAATACTTCCCCCCTCTTATCTTAGTGGAAAGTTGTACCCAAATGTCTTCATGCTTTTAGCCTACATTCTCTTAAACACTTGAGAAAACAATAAAGATCAAGTAGCCAATTTTGATATAAAATAAAAACTGAATAAAAACTAACCAAATGAAAATGAGAAAATGCAAATGAAATCCAATTAAACATAATTGACCAAGCTAAATTGCTTTTATCATCCTCATTTCATCCATAGCAAACCCATTAAAAAATAGGAAACTTTATTTAAGAATAAAATAAAAACTAAAAAAGCAACTAAATTTGCAAAGAAAAGATAAAACTTGAGTTGCCTCTGAAGAGCGCTATTTAAAGGTGTTATAACATGACCTTTAGAGTTAACTTCACTTAAGTTTCACCTCAGGTTTGTGATTGTCCTTCATTAATATTGGATACAAGCAATACATTGGACTAAAACCCTTAAATCAATGATGACCCAATCTACATACCTCTTCCTTTTTCTTAACCTTTTTTTTTCTTATTCTTGGTTCAATTCATCAAAGATTAAAACATAAGAGGCATTTTGTTCTCCAAAATATGCATGACCATAAAGAAAAGGTAATGGGTCAAGCTCCAATTGTTAAGGATGCACAAGATAAAGAGGTGTCTTTATAATCTCATCATAGTCTAATTCATCAATAAGGGAAAAAAATGATGGGTTAGTATTATGAATTTCAAAGGGAAAAGATTACTTACACTATTTTTTTTTTATAATAAAACTGTTATCTTTTCTTACTGGTTTAGACTTTTCAAGCTCAAAATTACCTCCTTTTTATTGACAATCTTTATGCACAGAGTCTTCTTTTTCATCAATGCTCAAGTATCTCTTCTTCTTCATGGGCTGCTTTATGGTGTCTTGTGGATTTTCTTTCAGTTTACCTCCCTTGATAAGCTCTTTATCTTTATTATTCTCTTTATACTTGTCCTTTTCTATCTTCGAATCGATCTCCTTGCTGTTCCTTAATGTAATTTCATGTACTCGTTCCATATAGTGGGTTTAAAGATGTTAGGTAAGGTCCCATAAGATCTAAAGTTCAAATCATTGTCCATTGGTCCTATTTGATTCTCAAGGTTATGAAAGGAGGAAAAGGTATGACTTTCTAGATTTGCATCTAGTCTTTTTTTCATCTTATCTTGTTGTTCTAACCTAATATAAATTTTAGTGATGTGTTGCTTTAATAAGCTTTCTAGGTTATACTTTTCCTTTAATAGGAGGAGCTTAAAGATTGGGGTTCAAATAATTGTTGCTAAACCTAGAAAAGTTAGGATGGTTTTGCCAATTAACATTATAGGTATTATAATAAGGATCATTGGGTTGGTGATTGAAATTCCCCATATAACTTGCTTGTTCATGTACAAAAGAATTTCCAATTTGGCAAGCTATGCTTTTATGACTGATGTCCCCATATAATTCACATTCCACTTGCAAGAAAGAATAAGAAACCACATTATAAGTCATGGAATTTGTTTGGTTGGTAAGGATAGATACTTGAGCTTATAATGCCTTGAGCGCATCCATGTCATGGAGTTATAATTATGTATAAGAAATAGAGAACAAGAAAAACAAAGTAAATAAAAAGAAACATTTAAGATTTAGAATTGAATAAAAGCTTCCAATCTTATAACACTATGTCTTTGGCAACAGTGGCAATTTCTTTAGGTCAAATTTTACAAAGTGGGATAAAGCTAAATTAATCAATAAATCGAATCTCACTTATTATCTTCTTTGAAACTATTCCTTAAATCCCACCTTGCAAAATAACTGTAAAAAGGACGTTGATCAAAGTAATATAGTGCATAAGTGTGTGCAAATATTGTCTCATAAAGACACATGCTATAAGTATTGAAATATGATGATTCTATTTTTATCTGGAAAATGAATACTTGAGATAAGATTTAAACTACCAATACAGTGGAAATAAACTAAATTAACAATTCAATGGCAAAAATACAATAGTAATTGAGAAAGAAACCTTATGATAAAACATCTAGGACATTTAATCTCACAAACAAAAAATCATGAAATCGTTAATCATTCAATGTTATGTTTGATTAAGGGTTACAACTATTGATTGTCTCTTCAATAATTAAGGCTCTCTCTTGAGTAGTCACTTAATATGTAACCATTCCACCAGATCTATATCTCAATGTTTAATAGGAATGCCCTACTTTATCAGCTCTAACAATCCTTTAAGTGGTAGCAATGGGTTAAGTGGGTATATCTACTCATCAATTAATCTAAGGGGAGTGATTCTAGGTATATTTCAATTTATAATCTCTTGTTCTACAAATGAAAAACAAATCATATAATTGGTGGCCAAGTAATCATAAGCATTAGGCTCAAGAATCATTCACTTGCAAAACAGTAAAATCCTAACATAGTCACTAAAATCATAGATCAATCAATCAATATCCATGGCTACATCAAGGTCGTCGATCAAAGAACTAGTGTAACATACTAACAACATGAGACAAATCCCAAAGTAGTAGCATCATCTTAACAAGAAAAATGAGAATAAAGAGAAGAAAAGATGAAATCTCCCAATTGTCTTGATAAATATTATTTTCTTCTTCTTCCTTAATCCAATGATATGTTGCAAGTGATCATTGGATTTGATCATTTCTTCTTCTTCTTATTCTTTTGCACTTGATCTCGTATTGAAGCATGTTTCTTCTTATTTTATTCTCTAAAAAACTCCTCTTTTTACCCTTCTAACCTCTCTAAAGGAAAAGCCTAAGTGTTGACTTTAAATTCTCATTCAAAGACCTAAAAAGTAGGTTAAAAACTAAGGATTCAACAAGCCTAGGTTGTAGGTCGCAACTTTGGTCATGGGCACGACAACATGTGATTACTCTTGCTTGTCCAAATTTGTAGCTTGTTCTATAAAGTTGCCAACTTTTCCTATTTTGGTCTAATTCGACTCCAAACTTACTAAAATGCCTATAAAGCATCCAAATGTGAGAAATAGCTTAAGTTAAAATAACTTAATTTAAACATAGGTTAACATTAAATCAAGTGTAAAACTCATTAAATAACTATGAACAAATTAAGGCTACCACTTCTACAGTAGATATTAGACTTTATTTCCTATAACACCACTTAAATAGTTGTCTATCAAGGTTTGCCTTTATCACAGCTGAATGGACCTAGTGATTATCCCATATTAAAGACTATGATATGCATTGGATCAGTCACCAGTGAAGGCTGACTAAAGGGATTGGTGGAGGCTAACTGGAGTTACCTTAAATACTAATAGAGGGTGTATGATCCTTCTTGCTCTATCATGCAACACCTTTTATGATTCAGTTAGATTTCACCATTAGTTTGGGGCGCATAAGATGTAGTGGGATTCCTTCCTACTTTCATTACAGGACCTTTACCCTAGTACTTCCTGGAGAAAGTGGATTCCATTTGGGCTAATAGTTATATTTGTTACATATTCCATACCAAGATGTTGATTTTAAGGCTTAGTTGCATGATAGTTAAGAGCATAAAATTTTCTGATTTCATCCAACATTCATTATAATAATGAGCATATGGAACAAAGCTTCTTATATTTTATTTAGTCTACATAAATGTTTGAAAAAGATTGCTTTCATTATGTCAATATATTTCCTTTTAGGATTTTGCTTATCATGAATCATTACAAGTTGCATATTACATATTAATTAAATGTATGGGCATTACTTTTAATAATGGCACATTAGGTCAATTGATTGCTTTCATTATGTAAATATATTTCCTTTTAGGATTATGCTTACCATGAATCATTACAAGTTGCATATCACATATTAATTAAATGTATGGGCATTACTTTTAATAATAGCACATTAGATCAATTGATTGCTTTCATCATGTAAATATATTTTGTTTTAGGATTATGCTTATCATGAATCATTACAAGTTGCATATCACATATCAATTAAATGTATGATCATAACTTTTAATAATGACACATTAGATCATTCAATTATCTCGTTAAACACATTGGACCACCCGATTATCTTGTTAAACACCTTTGACTTGCTTGTTTCTTATTCTTCATCCTTGCTCCCTTGTTGCTGCTTTTGATTCTTGTCATGCCGCAGTTAGCTTCCTCGATGGTCGTTCGCACTCTCTTGACTTTTGCTTTGCTTATTATATATTTTATGTCCTAATTTTTACCTAAGCCATCATTTTGAGTTTTTAACTTAGTGGCTTATTCTTTTTCTTTTTTCTTTTTTTATGCCCTAATTTTTGCCTAAACTCCCTTTTCGAGTTTTTAACTTAGCGAGCTTATTTTAATTTTCCCACTTCTTCATACAAAATATTTCTTGAGCCTGTCCTAGTTTACTGACTCAAAGAATTCATTTCCATATATGTTTAATAACTTCATAGGATCGCCTAAATATATTTGCTTAACTATGTAAGGACCTTCCTAATTTCACTTGAATTTTCCTTGAGGATCTTAAACTTGTGGCCAAATTGCTTTTAGCACTAAATCACAAACTTTTATTATGTTTGCATTGACCTTGTTTTTGAAAGTGTGTGCCATCTTGGCTTAGTATAACTAGATGTGGTAAAGAGCCTTCAACCTTTACTTATCTAATAAAGTTATGTATTCAATTGAACTTCTCACTCACTGGTACTTAAGAATTTTTATCTGAACTAATACCTATAGAGACTTTATCTCCATCTCAATTAGCAAAACTACTTCCATTCCATACATCAAAGAGCACAACATTATTACTATTGGCATTCTAGTTGCAGTTTCGTACCCTTATAATGCAAAAGGCAACTTTTTTGACTAGTCCTTGTAAGTTTCCACCATTTTAGTAAGGATGATTTCAACATTCTTGTTAGCTTCCTCAACTGCTCCATTTGCTTCTGGTTTGTAAGGTGATGATTTATGATGGTCACTTCATACTTCCCTAAAATTTTTTTAACCTTAGCTTGAAAGAAAACACCATTATTTGTCATAATGTGGTGTGGCAAGCTATAGCGACTAATGAGATTCTTTTCTATAAACTGAGTCATCTGTTTCCCTTAACTCAACTTTCACCCACTTTGAAAAATAATCCATTGCTACTATAATGTACTTATGCCCTTCTATAAAAGCTAGCTCGATTTCTTTAATCACATCAATACCTCATGTTGTAAATGGCTAAGGCAAAGTTAAATTTTGAAACTCCACTGAAAGTAAATGGTTGAGGTTGCCATGGACTTGACATTTGTCATGATTTTGGGTAATTTTGATGTAGTTCTATTCCATAGTTGTATTAGACATCTTAAGTGAACCCTATTAAGCATTTGTTTATACATTTTACCATAAAAAACTATGAATTATGATGCCAATTTATGAATTATGTCCCTATCCTTCTTTTTAGCTCCTTCAGGGTACTCATCACTTCTTAAATATCTTTGCACATCATACTACCACAAACGGTTTTCTACAAACACTTACATCACCCCTTTATCAATATAGCATGGCGTCGTGGACCTAAGTGTGATCAGTGGCTTTATCAACATCTTCTTTGACCCATCCCAAATGGAAACCAAAGTGGCTAATGCATTATTCATCACATTTTCTTCTCCTACTACATTGTGAAATATGATCCTTTAAAAATTCTAAATTAATCCTTTCAAGTTTTCTAAATATGGCCCATATGCTTTTCATTCAATTCCCACTCATCAATTATTTGAGAAATGACAATAAGTGAATCCCAAATACTTTGGTTGTCTTTACCCTTAATTGTATTAATGATTCCAATCCCAATGTACAAGCCTCATATTCAACCATGTTGTCTATTACCTTAAAGTCTGGTTTCTTGGTCGTAGGGAAGCACTCTCTTTCTAATGACATTAAGATTACCCTTACATCAGCCTCTTTCTCATTTGCTTCTCTAATAAAGTGCATTCTCTATCCCTAAGGCTTTATGGCTCCTAACCATTTGTCTAGAAATTGGGATAATTCAAATATTTCTTCTAAAAGCGATTGTTTGGCTAGATATTCTATACCTACCCAACCTTAATCACTTTCTTGGTCATGTAATTGATGTCAAATTCTATAAAAAAATATTAGCCATTTTGCTAGTCTTCTAGTCAAAGAAAAGGCCTAGTGTAGATACTTAACTAGATCAAGCTTTAAAAACACTTCAACAGAGTATGACTAGAAATAGTGCCTTTAATTATTATGGTCCATACAAATGCCAAACATGTCTTTTTTATTTGATTGTATCCCTTCTCATAGGGAAGAAGTTTCTTACTAAAATAATACACAACATGCTTATTCCTTACCTCATCATTTTGTGCCAACATCGCCCCCACAGAACTCTCCGTTACTGATAAATATAAAATTAATGGCTTTTCCAACTTCAAGGGTTTTTAGTATCAGTAGGTTGGTTAGATATTTTTTTTATCTTCTCGATGGCCTTCTGACACTATTTGTTTCAAACCATTAACTGATCCTTCCTTAGCAATTTGAAGATTGGCTCACATGTAAGAGTGAGTCGAGCTATGGACTTGTTGATGTACTGGATGCAGGCTAGGAATCCTCAAACTTTCTTCCCTGTCTTTGGCATAGACATATCTTGAATGACCTCTACCTTGTCTAAATCTACCTCGATACCCTTTTTACTCATCATGAGTCCTTGTAGTTTGCTTGATGCAACCCCAAACACATATGTCTTAGGATTTAATCTTAAGCTATACTAGTTGAGTTTTTGCAAAAACTTTTACAAGGCTTTAAAGTGTACCTCCCTTGTTTCAGACTTCACCAGCATGTCATCCATATATACCTCTACTTCTTTATGGAACAAGTTATGAAATAAAGTGATTGCCATTCATTGGTTAGTTGTTCCTTCATTCTTTAATCTAAATGGCATCACCTTATAATAATACATACCCCACTCTATAATGAAAATGGTCTTCACTTTATCTGTAGTTGCCATGAGAATTTGATTATAACCTAAGAAACCTTCTAAGAAAGAGTATATAAACAGGTAGCAACACTATCCACTAACATATCAATGTGAGCCAATGAAAAGTCATCTTTGGGGCATGCTTTATTTAAATCTCTACAATCCACATACATCCTTACTCTCCCACCTTTCTTTGGCACCGATACTATGTTAACCAATCGTCCAAGGTAGTAAACTATTTTAAAGAACTTAGCATTTAACTGCTTTCCCACCTCTCATTTAACCAATTAGGTCTATTCTAGTCTCATCCATCTGACTTTTTATTTTAATGGCTTCATATATGGCTAAGTTAGAATCTTGTGTTAGGCTATCTGTTGATTAACCCCTTGCATATCTTCGTATGTCCAAGTAAAGACTTTATGATACTTCATAAGTAGATGTTCAAACTTCCTTCACTTTTCAGCATAACATCATTGGCAATGAGTAAGATTTTTAGATTTTTTTGTGTGCCAAGATTAAATGCAGTGGTATGCATAAAATTAATATCAAATATGCTCATGGAATGATGCATGCTATGTACACTACCATTAGGGAACACATTAGACAAGTAAGCAAACTTATCATTCATTGCCTTAAAATTAGAAATAAATACATCATCATCTTCAAAAAGACTATAGACAAGGACATCAGAGGTATCAAGAAAGATGTGCTCTTTAAGAGGAGCCACTAGAGCTTCTTCTACATCAGCTTCCTTTGCACTTTTCTCTTCTTTAACCTCTTTCCTTTTTATTGACCCTTGTGCACCAAGAAATGAGGGTTGAATTGGTGAGAGATTGAAAAATTTTAGAGGGAAGGTTAGGTGCTAGCAAAATTAAGAAGAAATATAAGCAATAAAGATAAGATATTTATAGTGGTTCAGGTGTTAACAAATCTTACGTCCACTCCCCAATTATTCACAGTTGGGTATTTCACTCAACTAAAATTGATGTTTCCAAGCTCACACCAAACTTATACAATTGTGTTTTATGGCTTACACACATCCCTTACACTGTGTTTCTAGGCTCACACGAAACCTCACTCAAGTGTTTTGGACAGACTCACACTTTAACCTTTACCAGAGTTTTGGAAGCTTAGGCTAACTCTCAACCTAATTAAAAAAGTGTTTAATACTAACACTAAATAATCAAGAATTCATACGAAATAAGAAGTTATGAATCAAATTTGCAAGAGTTTGGTTACAATAAATGAAATTCTCTTGCATTTACATATGTTTTGTGGAGTATTTATGGCCAACATCCACCAAAGAGATGTTACTAACAAATGATCCCTAAATCTCTAAGCGAAGCTAGGCAGATTTTGGATTAAATATCTGTTAGACAAAAGTCGCGATCATGACTGTCACTTCGCAGTCGCGATTTTCCAATTTTCACTGGGAAACCTAAAATCATGGCAAAGAACCTTATTTTATGTCTAACAGCTAGTCCATGTTTTAATGTGCCTTTGGTGCTCTAAGAAATATAATCGTTGTGTTCATCTGTTCAACCAAAAATTACGATTGCGATTAATGTCCTTCTTGGGCATGACTGAGACCACAAATTTCTCTATTTGGTGAGAAAAATATACCTTTTATAGTTGCGATCACGATAGGTGTCTCACCCTCGCGAATTTTGATATTTCAATGGTTGCTTTGGACACTTAGTGTGCTGTGGGTGCAGACTTGTTTCCCTCCATGTGATTATGAAATTTGCAGTCGCAACATGGGATGCGAATATCACCGCGAATTCCTCTATATGATAGTTAAGTTCCCTTTGGCTAGATCGCGGTTACGATTTCCTCTGTGAATTTTTCTGGCCTAACTTCATCCAACCTTGTTGCAAGGTCGTAGTCGCCAATTACAGGTTCCTAACCACGAATTTAGATGTCTTCCTTAAAGCTAGAGATTTAGTCTTCCATCCAACTTCCAATTAAAAGCTAACTTATATACTACAAAAACAACACTTGAATAAAATATTAGTACCTATCAATCTTTATTGTCAAGATCAAAAGAGGTCTTTGACTTAGGTTGGACCAACCTAGTACAACAATATCCCCCTTTTTGATTTTGATAGCTTATATTGATTTTACATAAACAAGAGTTGCATGAGTAAAGTTGGGATGGTTAATGATTTAAAGAACTCGTCAATCAAATAATCAAAGATTTATAAGATTGAAAAAAAGGTTGAAAAAGAATGAATGCTCCTATTGCTATTTGCTCCTTGCTCCCCTTTAACTTATACTTCCCTTATGTACATTCTTTTACTACTAACCTCTGTCTCTCTTTGGCAAGATCAAAAAGAGGGTAAAGATTATACATTGAATTATAATGCATTGGAGTGAAGTGTATGAAGCATAATTGATATAGAACAAGCACAAAGAACACATAAGTAATCAATAGCAAGAACCAAATAAGAGCAATCACATACCATATGAAACAATTAATTGTAAAGGATAAAAACAACACTTTAATTTATTTAAAACTATGGATAATAATCTTTACAAAGACAAAGAAACAAAAGATAATTTCTAAAACTAATAACAAACTGAAAAATTGGAGAACTATCATCATCTCCAGTATCGTCAGTTGCTTTATTTGCTCCTCCACCTCGAGCTGCATCGTCCTCCTCAACCTCTTCATCATCCTTTTCCTCAAGTGTGTCCTCCCAATCCTCAAAGTCTGAAAGGTGGTAAGGGATAACACCAAATTTCCCCTAAAGATCCACCAAATCACTGTAGAGTTTGGAGAGTAGGAGAAATCTTCTCTTTATAATCCTCATCATCGTGTCAAGCTTCTTGTTGATGGAGGCAAGAGAGATTTCAACATTGGGTATAGGTTGGGAAGGTGGAATGGATTGAGCCGCCTCTTCAATAACTAGTCTCTTCCTTTTGTGTTGGCCCTAGTGCACCAAGAAAAAGGAGTTGAATTGGTGGCAAATTTGAACTTTTAATTTTAGAGGAAGCTTACACATATGAAAGATTAGAGAAAGGGTAGGAGAAGAATGAACACAAGAGTTTTATAGTGGTTCAGGTATTAACTAACCCTACATCCACATCCCAATTCACCAATTGGGTATTTCACTCAATCTCTAGTGTTTTACAAGCTCACACTTAACTTAGTGTTTAAGCTCACACCAAACCTTACAAGTGTTTTCCTAAAGCTCACACTCAACTTATAAAAGAGTTTTCTAAGGCTCACTCTCAAACTTATACAAGTGTTTTCCAAGGCTAATACTTAAACCTCTACAAGATTTTTCTAAGGCTCACTCTTAAACCTATACAAGAGTTTTCTATACAAGGGCTAACTCTCAAACCCAACCCAAAAAGTGTTTAAAGTTCATACCAAACTATGTACAAAAGAAATAAAGAATTAAATTTTGAGAAATAACTTAGCAAGAGTTTTAGCACATATAAATGGTTATCCTCTTACATTTAAGTCCATTTGATGGTATATTTATAGGCAATAACCACCAAAAAGACATTAAAAATAAACTATGTCCAAATCTCCAAGTTGTGCTAGACATATCTTGCATTAAATGCTAGTTAGAGGAAATTCGCAGTCGAGACTGAATTTGCGATCGCTAATTTTAAAATGTGTCTAACAGCTAGTCCATGTGGCATGAAACCATTGGCTCTTTAAAAACTAGTCGTTGGATCTTTCTAACGGATCTTAAAATTCACGGTCGCTAGTTTAAAATCGCAATCGCTATTTTCCTTTTCAAACGTGATTGTGACAGTGGAATCATCTGTCTAACATGAAGATGTTGTTTTTGAAATTTGCGGTCACTACAGAAATTCTCGATCATGACTTTTGAATTTCAACAACTACTTTTTCAAAATTTGCAGTCACTTCGAAATTCGCGGTCGCTAATTTCAAAGGTAGATTTTTATACTTAGAGTTTGTTGCTTCTAATAACTTCTATTTAACTCCTAATGAGATTCTATCTTAATATCTGCTAAAATAATACTTAAAATTGATATTAAAACCTTTCAATCTATATTGTCAAGATCAAAAAAGAGTCTTGACTTAGGTTTGAACAACCTAGTCCAATAATCTCTCCCTTTTTGATTTTGACAATCTAGATTGAATATGCAAAGGACAAAGAATCAATTTTGCTTGTCCTAAGAGAATAATTGTGAAGTGATTCAAAAACATAAGTATGAAATTGCTCCCCCTCAATTCATACTCCCCTTCAGTTATTCTAATAAGATCATTGTCAATTTTATCTCCTCCTTTTGTATGTTCCCTCTTTGTATATTCAGTCAATTTTCTCTCCCCCTTTGTCAAGATAAAAAAGAGAGAAATAGGAGGGAATAAAAAAAAGAATGGGGAATATGAGAGGGAATGACAAAAAACTTATCAATTGTACAAACTCAAATTAGAAGCAAACATAAGTACTTTTGCACAATTGATCACAATATGTCACATAAGAAGATAAATGGATGAAAATAGATTACATGGCAATTTTACATATATATATATATATATATATATATATGCAGAATAATTCAAACATTTAAAGATGATTGAACACACAAACTAAGGCTAGAAATTTAAGAAATTTCATTTATGGCTCTAGTAGAGAGTATATGATATTTAATGATTGATTTGAACATTTGAAATGTAGAAAACCTCAAATACAAAATGAATTGATTCAACCCATCACATAATCATTCAATCAAATCAAATCAAGTATGTGAACATATAGATATATCAAGCAATAAAACTCCCCCTAAATGTATACATATATATTAGGTTAAAAACATAAGGAATATGAGATACATTACAAGTTTAGTATCAATTACTTGATACCAAATAACCATTTGAAACTTTTATCCCTTTTTCATTAGCAATCTCCATTCACCTTTAGATTTTCCATGATGGGAATTTGGTGAAGGAGTCCTAATCCTACAATATCAAACATTTTGCTTTGGTACCCAAATATACTTAGGTCCTTGGAGGTTAGTCTTGGAAGGGTCCTCCAATTTGAGGTGTGCCTTCCTAATGTGGCAAAATACATTGTTATGCCTGTAATTCATGTAATAATGACATTGAAGCTTAGAATTGTGAGTCTTTCTCCTATGCACAACCATATTATGAGTATTGAGACTTCTCATACTTAGGTGGTGAAAGTGTATGCAAGTGCATGAGTGATTAGGAGTAGAAGAAAATTTATTATATTTGTGTGGTTGAACGTGCTTCTTGTTATAAATGTAAGCATATTTTGCTCTTTGAGCCTTGGGGGGTCTTTCCTTTGCCCTCAGGCATAGGTGGTTTAATGCTAGGGGCACCTCTCTTCCCTATGACCTCAATACTTGAAGTTTGAGGTGTTGATGCTCTATTGAATATAGTAGGTGAAAAGACTTCATTAAAGCCTAGACCATGTTTAACTAAAGGAGGTCTTTGAGATACAATAAGTGTATCTAACCAAAGCTTCCTTCCCCTTATGAAATTTAGAAATGGAGTTTCTAAGTTCTATAACTTCATCCTTTAAAGAATCATTTTCCTTTCTCAAAGAGTTAAAAAAGGATAAAGACTTAGAAAAACTCTCTAGTGACTTTTTGAGTTCTTCATTAGAAGCCTTCAGCTCACATACAAGATCATTTAAGGATCTAAATTTATCCTTTAGTTTGGAATATTTTTTCTTATAAGTTTTCATTTGTGGCTTATATTTGTCACATTTCAAAGTGAGAGCTTCTAAAAGCTCTTCATCTATATCATCAAATGCATTATAATCGTCATAAGATTATGGAGAAGTACTTACCTCTTTGGAGGAGTCCTCTTGAGCCATGAAGCAAAAGTTTGCTACTTCATCTCTATCTTCATCTTTATCTTCATCACTTGAATCATCATCCCAAGTAGCCTTAAATGTCTTCTTATTTTCCTTGTGATGATAGGAAGATGACTTTGTTTGGATTCTTCTTTCCCTTCTCCTTTTCATCAACTTTTTATTCCTTCTTGATATTTTGGCAAGCTCTTTTTCTTCTTTATCACTTTCATTTGAGTCACTTGAGCTTGAATAATCTTCTTGAGCTTTGAAGGTCAAAACTTTCTTCTCCTTTTTGTGTCTTTATTCTCTTAGCTTCTTCATCTCTTTATCTTTCTTGAGAGCCATCTCATGAGTGAGAATCTCATTAATGAGGACATCGGTTGGCACTTTCTCAATCTCTGGATTGGACTCTTGAATGATGCATATTCTTGCACCAAATTTATTTAATGGAAGAGATTTGAGGGTTTTAGTGTTTGCCTTATAGTTAGTACGAATCCTTCTAAACTTTTTCATGTTTGTGACAATAAAGAGGAGTCTATTTGTCATTTGGTGATACTTTCATGGTCTTTCATCATGAAGAGCTCCCACTCTATCACATACATCTCCAACCTACTTGATTTCACAAGAGTTGTGCCCTCGTGATAATTTTTTAGTGCTTTCCATATGGCATGTGCAGTTTGAAAATGTTAGATTCTTCCAATTTCTTCTTTTGACATGAAGCTTAGGAGAATAGTTGTTGCCCTCTTGTTCTTCCCGTTTGCCTTTCTTTGTGCTTCACTCCATTCTTCTCTTGCAATTGCCATATCTACTCCTTGAACCTTCTTTGTTGGAAACTTCCACTCTTCAAGAATATAATCCCATAAGTTGATGAGATCGCTATCAAGATAGATCTCCATTTTATGTTTCCAAAGAGCTAATCATTGCTATCAAAGTAATGATTAAGGTGAGAGTGGACTTCTTCTTATGCCATTGATCTTTTCTCACACAATTCAAGCTAGAATTGAGACTTGTCTCTGATACCAATTGTTGCCCCTAGTGCACCAAGAAGGAGGGATTGATTTGGTGGCAAATTTGAACTTTTAATTTTGGAGGAAGCTCACAAATATGAAAGATAAGAGAAAGGGTAGGAGAATAATGAACACAAGAGTTTTATAGTGGTTCAGATATTAACCAACCGTACATCCACTTCCTAATTCACCATTTGGGTATTTCACTCAATCTTTAGTGTTTACAAGCTCATACTCAACTTAGTGTTTAGGCTCACACCAAACCTTACAAGTGTTTTCCTAAGGCTCACACTCAACCTATACAAGAGTTTTCTAAGGCTCACTCTCAAAGCTATACAAGTGTTTTCCAAGGCTAACACTTAAACCTATACAAGAGTTTTCTAAGGTTCACTCTTAAACCTATACAAGAGCTTTCTAAGGCTCACTCTTAAACCTATACAAGATTTTTCTATGTAAGGGCTAACTTTCAAACCCAACCTAAAAAGTGTTTAAAGCTCACACCAAACTATATACAAAAGAAATAAAGAATTAATGAGAAATAACTTAGCAAGAATTTGGTCACATATCAATGGTTATCCTCTTGCATTCAAGTCCATTTGGTGGTGTATTTAGGTAATAACCACCAAAGAGAAGTTTCAAATAAACTATGTCCAAATCTCCAAGTTGTGCTAGACATACTTTTCATTAAATGCTCATCAGACGAAATTCGCAGTCAAGATTGAATTCGCGATTGTTAATTTTGAAATGTGTCTAACGGGTAGTCCACATGGCATGAAACCATTGATCTCTTCAAAAACTAGCTGTTGGATCTTTCTAACGGATCTTAAGATTTGTGGTTGCTACCTCAACATCACGGTCGCTATTTTCCTTTTCGGACATGATTGTCACCATGAAATTGTCTACCTAACATGGAGATATTGTTTCTGAAATTCGCGATCGTGACTTTTAAATCTCAACAGCTACTTTTCAAAATTTGGGTCACTTCGAAATTCGCGGTCGCTAATTTTGAAGACAAATTTTCATAGTTAGGGTTTCTTGCTTCTAAGCACTTTTATTCAAGTCCTAATGAGATTTTATCTTAATATTTGCAAAAAACAACACTTAAACTTGATATTTGAACCTTTCAATCTATATTGTCAAGATTAAAAGAGAGTATTGACTTAGGTTTGAACAACCTAGTCCAACATTTTATAGGCTTGGGAAGTCTCTAGCTTATTTGATCCAAAGACACCCAAGGTATACATGTATGAATCAAGGTGAATTGCCTTGGCGTTAATGAGGTAGGGCAAGTCTAGAAAGTTATGCAATGGTAGGAACTTCTTAGTGAGGAATTTTTCATTTTCCTCTTTAAGAGCACAGACATAGTGTTAGATGACAGTAACATGTAAGAAAAGGAGAAACTGACTCTTTGGCTTTGTACTCATATGAATCAATTGATCCACTAGGTAGTGGTCAGTTTGGATTGGTTTCTTTTTAGTCAATCAGAAAAGGAAGGCAATGTCTTTTTGGGAGACCTTCTCATTACCATCACTTCTTACATTAATAGAGAAGGTGATGATACGATGAAGGTGCTAGTTAGGTAGGGTTCATATGTATTTGGTCAGGGAGGTCTTGAGGTCGTGCTTGGTCTCGATCGAAACTTCAGACAAAACCTCTGTAGATAATATCAAGAGTGGAGATGATGAATGAAATGTCATCCTCGACTTGAAGATTGAATAGATTTGAGAGTTGCTTAAAGGCAAAGAAAAAAAGATTCCCCAAAAGTTCTAAATAGCAACCCATATTGACCTGCTCTTAATTTTGCTCATTGAGTCAAAGTTATGGCGTACATAAACTCCCAACTATCTCTTCGTATCCATGCTCATCACGAAAAATGAACTGATTCCAACCTAAATTTGAAAGATAGGCATGGATCTCATCCTTGATCTCAAGTGACTCAAAGAGAAATGTGGAGGAAATTTTGTTCGATTGGATAATCTTGGAAGAGTTAGCCTTGTATAGATCCTTCTCTTCCCTGATGATCCATTTCATCATGTCAATGGTAGGAGGACCAGATGGTTGAGCTATTGCTTTTAGCTTCTTTGTTCTAGAGGTTTTCTTAGGGGCCATTATAGATGAAAAAGAGTTTGAAGAAGAATTTGAGAGTAGGAATGAATAGGGATGAAGTGTTTTAGTAAATATGAGTTAAAACATTGTTTCAAGGGTTTACATAGGCTAGGATAAGGTGTAAAAATGGTAACAAATGGTAAAAAATTCATTTAATGAATGGTTGCAAATGGTTGGCAATCAAATTAGTTAAATGTATTGCAGTTACTCAAATTCGTGACCACGATCAATAATTTGGATCGCTAATTACGAAAGAAATATCTGACTAACAGATAAAAAAATCCTTGGAAACTATCGTGGTCAACGGATAAAACTTTTGAAATTTGAATAAATTTGTAATAGGGATGGAAAGTAATGACTTCGAATTAATGGTTTAGCAAACGAATGACAAGTACCGGTAAATCGCTACCGTGAGTCAAGGAGTAGCAATTACGAATTAGAAGGTAGAAAAATGATTAAGAAAAGATAAGATTTGACCTTTTAAGTTGTGTTCCACTTAATATATTATTACTTAATTCATGCAAATTGGCATAGAGAGCCATAATTGCATAAAGAATTAAGGCATCTAAAAGAGTTTACTATACATACATTACACACAACAATCAATCATCCAAGAACAATATACCACTCAAAGAGTATTCTAATAAGATCTAAATTTCACTTCAAGGAGCTTCCATCAAGCATTCCTAACTCTTTTTTAATAAAGTTCATCCTTTCTTCATTGAGAGGTTTAGTGAAAATATTCGCAAGTTGATGGTTAATGTCTATAAATTCCAACACTACATCACCGTTTTGGACATGATCTCTAAGAAAATGATGCCTAATGTCTATATGTTTGCTCCTAGAGTTTTGGATGGGATTCTTTGAAAGATTTATTGTATTAGTGTTGTCACATTTGATGGGAATGTGATCAATAACTTTGCTATAATCCTTTAATTGCTATTTCATCTAAAGGACTTAGGTGCAACAACAACCCGTAGGTACATATTCTCCTTTGGTGATGGATAAGGCAACCAAAACTTGCTTCTTACTAAACCAAAAAGCTAAGAATTCTCCTATGAATTGGCAAGTTCCTGAAGTGCTCTTTCTATCTAGAAGAATATTGGTATAATTTGCATCCGAATAACCTATAAGACTAAATGATGAATCTCTAGGATACCATAAACCTAGAAGCAATGTACCATGTAAATATTTGAAAGTCCTTTTAACAACATTAAAATAAGGTTTTTTAGGGCAAGATTGAAATCTAACACACATGCATGCATTAAACATTATATCGGGTCTAGAAGTGTTAAGATAGCGTAAAGAGCCAATCATACCTCGATATCTCTTGCCATCAACCGACTTACCTGATTCATCATTGTCTAGCTTGATGGTAGCACTCATTGGTGTCTTTGCTATTTTGCATCCTTTCATGCCAAATTTCTTAAGTATATCCTTTGTGTACTTAGATTGGTTGATGAAAATCCCTTCTTTGATTTGTTTGATTTGTAGACCAAGGAAGAATTTGAGCTCTCTCATCGTGCTCATCTCAAATTCTCCAGTCAGACACTTAGCAAAATTCTTACAAAGAGATTTATTAGTAGCACCAAAAATGATATCATCAACATATATTTGCATAATTAGGGTATCATGATTATAACTTTTTTACAAACAAAGTTGTATCAACCTTCCCTTTTTCAGAATCATTTTTCAAAAGGAATGACTTAGCCTTTTATACCAAACTCTTGGAGCTTGTTTCAAACCATATAAGGCTTTATGCAATTTAAAAATATGATTTGAAAAGATATGAGATTCAAAACCAGGAGGTTGTTCAACATAAACTTCCTCCTCAATGATTCTATTTAAAATGCACTTTTAACATCCATTTGGAAAAGTTTTAAATTCATGTGACATGTATATGCTAAAAGAATCCGAATGGCCTCTGATCTTGCTATAGAGGCATAAGTTTCATCATAATTAATGTCTTCCTCTTAGTTGTATCCCTTAGCAACCAATCTAGCCCTGTTTCTAGTGATGAATCCTTGCTCATCCAACTTATTCCTAAACACCTATTTGTAACCTACAATAGGGTGTTCCCTAGGCCTAGGAATAAGTTCCCATACATTATTTCTCTCAAATTGGTTGAGTTCCTCTTGCATAACAATTACTAACTCTCATCATCAAAAGCCTCATCAATAGATTTTAGATCAAATTGAGCAACGAAAGCAAGATTATTATCTAAAGAATTGAGTTGAGATCTAGTATTTACACTTTTGGATGTATCACCAATGATTAGGTCCTTTAGGTGATGCTTGGAGAATCTTCATTTCTTGGGATGATCTTGATTTTAGGTTTCTACTTGCTGATGTTGAGGTTCCTTTTCCTTCTTTGATGACTTCCCCTCATCATAATCTTTTTCAATATCTCTTGTTGTTGACTCTAACTCTAATTTCTCAAATGCATTGAAAGAAGATTGATGTTGCTTTCTTATTAGCATGGTCCACATGTCTTGTCTTTAGAGAACTTCTTGTCTTTAGAGAACTTTATCTTAGGAAGACTTTCTACTAGTTTTTTTTTTAATAAGCTTTGTAAGAGCTCCATGCTCGCATGTCCAAGCCTTCTATGCTAAAGTCAAGCTTCATTGCTAAGAGACACAAGACACTTAAAGGATTGGTTAGGCAAATTGTTTAAGTCAATTAGGTAGGTATAGCCCTTCCTTTCACCCTCAAGGACTACCTTTTTATCCACCAAAGTGGTAACTTGACATTTTCTAGGGTCAAAGTTGACTTTATTACCCTTATCACATAATTGACTTACACTAAGCAAATTATGTTGCCATCCATCAATAAGTAAAACATCATTAATAAGAGAATAACCATTCTTACTAATAGTGTCAATGCCAATTACCTTACCTTTGGCATTGTTCTCAAATGTGACATTGCCACCTTTTTTTTTCTTTTAAGGCCATGAATAGCTTTTTGTTGCCCGTCATGTGCTTTGAGCATCCACTATCCACATGCTAATCATTTGCTTCATTGATGGCTACCAAACAATTCTATACAACACTAACATATCATTTTGATTTTGGCACCCATGCATACTTTGATCTTAAGAGGTTAGGCCTAGAAGGACCCTCCAACTTGAGGTGTGCCTTCTTAATATAATAATGAATATTAATGTGACCAAACTTTAGGCAATAGTGGCATTGGAGTTTAGACTTATGAGTATTCCCTGGATACATGGCTTTGGTTTGAGTGAAGGATTTTCTCATACCAAGATGATGTGAATGTGAGCATGAGCATGTATGATTAGGTGTAAAAGTGAATTTTCTATGTGAGTTTAGGTGAGCATTCCTCTTAATGTAAATATATGCATGATTTGCTTTCTTTGGAGTTGACTTTGAGCCTTGAGGTGTTTTCCCTTTGCCCTTGGGCAATGGTGGCTTAGTGCTTGGAGCACTTTTCCTACCAACTACCTCAATGCTAGATGTCTAAAGAGTTAAGACCCTAATGAAGGTTGTAGGTGATGGTGTAGATGAAAAGGCTCTATTGAAGCTTTGACCATGTCTCACTAAAGGAGGTCATTGAGATTTAATAAGCGTATCCAAAGCTTACTTTCCCTTGTGAAACTTAGAAATAGAATTTCTAAGCTCAATGACTTCACCCTTTAAGGAGTCATTTTCCTTTCTTAAGGAGATTAGGGATGAAGATGATTTTGAAAGATTCTTAATAGATTTTTCGAGTTCTTCATTTTAAGTCCTTAATTCACTTATAAGATTGTTCAAGGATTTAAATTTATCCTCTAACTTAGAACATTTTTTTTTATAAGATTTCATTTGTGACTTGTGTTTATCATATCTCAAGGTTAAAGATTACAAAATCTCATTATCTACATCATCTAACTCATTATATTCTACATAAGAATACGAAGAAGAACTTGCCTCATTTGACAAATCATCTTATGCCATGAAGCACAAGTTTGCAACTTCCTCCTCTTCCTCCTCCTCACTTGAGCTGTCATCCCAAGTGGCTTTTAAGCTTTTCCTCTTCTCCTTATCCCTTTTCTTCTTCTTCTTCTTCTTCTTCTTCAACAATTTAGGGCATTCATACTTGATGTGGCCTTGTTTGCCATATTCATAGCATATAACACCATATTCATATCATGTAACATCACTTAATCTTTCCTTGGGGTTTAGAGTTACTTTCTTGAAGCTTTTTTTTTCTTTTCTTCTCTTTATCAACTCCTTTGTTCTTTTTGAAAGCATGGTTAGATCCTCCTCCTTTTTGTCACTTTCCTCTTCACTTGAGGCCACCTCAACTTCCTTTTTCTTAGATGAAGATTTAAGAGCCAAAGTTCTTCTTTCTAGTTTTTCTAATTTGTCTCCTTGTCCTATCATTTTCTTCATTTTTTCATCATTCTTTAAGGCTAGCTTATGAGTTAGAAGCTTGCCTATTAGAACATTGGTTGGCACCTTTCCAATCTCAGAATTTAACTTTTGGATACTGCAAACCCTAGTACCAAACTTTTCAAGAGGTAAAAATTTATTAATTTTTGAATTTACCTCATGATTGTGAGAATTTTGCCAAACTTCTTCATGTTGATGACAATTGTAAGGAGTCTATTTATCATATCTTTGATGCTTTCATTCTCCTTCATCATAAACAACTCTTATTCCATCATTTCAAGCATGCTAGACTTCACCAAAGAAGTGCCTTCATGGTAGTTTTCTAAGGCCTTCCAAATCCCATGAGTTGTTAGGCAATGTTGGACCCTTCCAATTTCTTCTCTTGAAAAAGAACTCAAAAAAATTGTCATAACTCTTTTATTTCTTCCATTGGATCTTCTATGAGCTCCAACCCACTCTTCTCTTGGGATCAATTCTTTACTTTCATCCACCACCTTAGTAGCTGGCTTCCACTCTTTAGTTACTATGTCATAAAGATTTACCACATCGCTATCCAAATAAATTTTCGTCCTATACTTCCAATGAGTATAATCAAATCCAAAGAAATAAGGCTTGAGATGAGTGTGGATACCTTCTTGTGCCATGATCTATTCTCACTCAATCAAGCTTTGAAATGAGATTAGACTCTGATACCACTTAGTAGCCCTTGTGCACAAAGAAGGAGGGGTTGAATTAGTGGGAGATTAAAAAATTTTAGAGGGAAGGTTAGGTGCTAAGAGAATTGAGAAGAAATAAAAACAATAAAGACAGGATATTTATAGTGGTTTGAGTGTTAACAATCCACTCCCAATTTTTCACAATTGGGTATTTCACTCAACTAAAATTGGTGTTTCTAAGCTCACACCAAACTTATACAATTGTGTTTTATGGCTCACACATAACCCTTACACTTTGTGTTTTTAGGCTCATACAAAACCTCACTCAAGTGTTTTGGACAGGCTCACACTTTAACCTTTACAATTGTTTTGAAAGCTTAGGCAAACCGTTATAAGAGTTTGGAAAGCTTAGGCTAACTCTCAACCTAATTACAAAGATGTTTAATGCTAAGACTAAACAATTAAGAATTCACAAGGAATAAGAAGTTATGAATCAAATTTGCAAGAGTTTGGTTACAATAAATGAAATTCTCTTGCATTTACATATGTTTTGATGGAGTATTTATAGCCAATATCCACCAAAAAGACTTTACTCATAAACTATCCCTAAATCTCTAAGAGAAGCTCGGTAGATTTTACATTAAATGTTTGTCAGACAAAAGTCACGGTTGTTACTGGCATTTCGTTGTTGCGATTTTTTAATTTTCATTGGAAAGCCTGAAATCACTGCAAAGAATCCCATTTTTTGTCTAATAGCTAGTTCACGTGTCAATGCCTCGTTGGTGCTCTAAGAAATATAGCCATTAAGTTCATCTATTTGACCAAAAATCGCGATCGTGATTAATATCCTTCTTGGGCGCAACTAAGACTGCGAATTCCTCTGTTTGGTGAGGAGAAAATACTTTCTTTAGTTGGGATGGAAACAGGTGTTTCGCCTTCACAAATTTTGATATTCCAATGATTACTTTGGACATTTGGCGTGCTATGGTTGCAAACTTGGTTCCCTTGTTGTGACTATGAAATTCATGGTCATGACATGGGACACAAACATCACTGCGAACTCCTCTGCGTGATAGTCAAGTTCCCTTTGGCTAGATCACGAATGTGATTTCCTCTGCAAATTGTTCTGGCCTTACTTCATCCATCCTTATTGCAAGGTCGCAGTCGTGAATTACAGGTTCCTGACCGTAAATTTTGATATCTTTCTCAAAGTTAGAGATTTAGTCTTTCATCTAACTTCCAATGAAAAACTAACTTATATACTACAAAAACAACATTTGAATAAAACATTAGTACCTATCGACCTTTATTGTCAAAGTCAAAAGAAGTCTTTGACTTAGGTTTGACCAACCTAGTCCAATGCTATCAATTGCCCAATGAGCAACATTTAAATCATTGATTTGCTTAGAGCTCTCTTCATTCTCAGTTTCTACATCAACCATGACCTTAACCACCTCTTCAAGTTCCTACTTCCTCTAATCATCTCCCAATTCAACCTTTATGAAGTTTTCCTAAAGTTTGAACCCCTCCAACTTAGTCTATTCAACTTTTGATATCAAACTTTATGTTTCATCACCAATATACACATCTTCAATGGAACTCACAATCATATCCTTAATGTCCATCAAGGTCATTCTTGTGTAAGTTCCTTCAGTGAATTTGCGCAGCCTAGTATACCCCCATTCCAGATCCAAATGTGGTGCATCCTAATTAAACATTTTAGATTACTTCTTCTTGAGATCTTCACCAATTGACCAAAAGTGCATATCTTTTAAATACCATTGGTGCTCCTCATCAAAGATTTTTCATTTGTCCTTCCATGGCCAAGTAGTCTGAAGGCCATACAGAACTATAAAATGTCTCTTATTCTGATCTTCTACTGCCTCCATAACATGCTTCCTCTTCTTTTTTTCTTCTTCATCTTACTTTCTTCATCAGATGAATCTTGATAATTTAGATAGCCAACTTCCATAACTTGCATATGAAAGAATGCTTTCTCAAAATCATCTATAGCTTGTTTCTCATCATCCTCAGTGGTCTCCTCTTCGACCTCTCCAACCACTTCTCCTTCTTTCACAAAGAAATCAGATAAAGGACCATGCAGATATCTTATTTCTAGCTTTCCACCTTCTCCATGATAGCCTAATCTCCTCCTGATGGTCTGAGTGAGGATATTTAGAAAATCTGACACACCCATAGAGTTCTTTCCTAATCCGTGTCCTATAAGAAAATTCATATTCTTTATGATGCCCATCACTTTTGAATCAACCCATTTGTTTGTAACTCTAGTAATCTAGAACCTATAAGATGTGGGATAGCTATGCTCAATGTTGAAACAATCTCCCTAGCTTCCTCATAGATTGTCACCACCCCACCCTTGGCAGAGGATCTTGGCCTTCTGATGTGTTGTGTATAGCACACCTCATAATGGATGATACCACAAACTCCCTAACAATAATGAAAAGGTAAAGAGAATGTCTAGCACCAAACTCCACCATTGTCTCCATAATCCTGGTCTTTACCATAGTCTTCAACACATCAGCCACTGGCCTTTTAACTGTCATCATAGGCCCAAACGATACTGTTTGATGCTTCTTAATCCTTCTTCGACATCCCAAACTTATGCAAAAACTTTAAAGGGGGATATTGATCCCAGATCCATCATCAACCACTATACACGAAGTTTGCCTCCCCTTCACCTCGGCTCTAATGAACAAAAATTTTGATTAGATTTTTAAATAATATAAGAATAATTTTTATTAGTGAAAATGAATTGGATACATGTATATGTAATTAATATTATGGTTAATTTAATTTTTAAGAATGACAAATATTTTAAAAGTTAATTTTTTAAATTTATTTAAGTACATATTTTTATGGTATTATATTTTTTTTCTAAATTTAAAATTTAATTATATTGCATGCATGAAAATTTGTAAAGATAATAATAGTGAAAATTATTATTATAAATATTTTAAGTGAGATTCAATATTAAATTATGTATGATTTATTTATAGTGAGATTTTTTTTTTTGTAGAGTTAGAAATAATAAAAAGTACTTTAAATTAAATTTCAATAATTAAAAATAGTGTTCAAGAAGAAAATTATTTTAATTCCTATATAAATATAGTTTGAATTATTTTTGAGAATTTTGATTATGTATATTTGTATATTAGATATTATAAAGAAAAAAAAAAGAGTTTTTGTGGTTGTGATTAGTCCACGTGGGACCAATCACGACCCACATTTTTCAAATGCCAAGAAAGAGTTGGAAAATAAAGCAAGAAAAGAAAAAAAAGAAAGAAAGAAAAGAAAGGAAGAGAGAGAGAGAGAGAGAGAGAGAGAGAGAGAGAGAGAGAGAGAGGCAGAGAAGAGGACAACCACCATCAGCAATAGGTCTACCACCTCCAGTCTAGCCAAAACCACCAATAGTGGCAACGACAATGCCAAAAATGGTAAGAATTGTGAGTAACAGGGCAGAAAATTCAAACTGCTATATCTCCTCAACTGAAACTCTTTTTTGAGTGATTCTAGTTACTATAGAAAGTTCGCTTTATGAGTTTTTCATTGAGACATGATTCATCTAAAATAGAGATTAGACAACGACACAATAGCTAGTTAAAGTTTCAGTCAAGGCTTGATTTTTAATCAATTCTAAACAAACGATAGCTTATAAGGGGATATCATATGTTCCTACGAACTCCTAGGAAGACAATCCATGAGATGTCTTTGGCCATTTTTTCAATGGTCATAAGCAATGAACTCCAACCATTGTAGGCAGCGGTTTCAATGATAGCTCCAATGGGACTTAGGAGGTGAATTGGGACAAAATATTCAACTCATCATTCTGGACACAATGGTGCAATTTTTACTAATTATAGATGTTTTGATGAAGTTTTATGAATTTTTATCTATTTTTTTATACTTATCATTGGGGTTTAAAGTTATGAAAATAATATTTATTGGACATTTGATGACATGAAAATGGACTAGATAGATAAATGATGAAGTTAATTAATTAGTGAGTGAATGAATTGAGGTTTAATGATGATTTTAGATTAAATTATAAATCAATGGAGTTTATTTTTAATTAGATAAATTAATTAGAATTAATACAATTATTAAGGATTATTGAATTGTTATGATATTTTATGGAATTAATAGAATAATTATGAGGGTAACTAAGTTAGTTTGAGATTTAAATATGGTTTGAGAAAATTTATTAAATTAGAGGATTTAATCAAATTTAAAGAGATTAATAATAATTAATGATGATTGTAGGTGTTATTTAATGTTATTATGACCAAAATAGAATTTTAGAATTAAGTGATAAATATTAAAGAATTAGTTGAGATTAAATGGAGTTATTAGACATGAGTATACAAGTTAGATGAATTAATAAAAATAAGTTTATTGAATAGAATTCATAATAGTTAACATTGAAAATTAGAGAAATGTTTAGGAATTATGCATGAGATAATGAATTGGGATTTCAGATATTTACTTTGAATTTGATGAAGTTGCGGACCATTAAAGTGCATAATATATTGGATGATTAGAGGCCCTGGGTGGGCATTATGTACATTGTGATTTCTTGTAGGAATTAAACTCATTTTATGAGAAAAATTATTCAATTTATAGGAGAGATTCTACTGAATTTTTGATAGGATTAATTAATTTTAAATAGAAAGATAAGTGAATAGAAGTATTAGAAACGAGATAAAAAATTAGATAAGATTATAAATAGGTAGATAAAAGTGATTTCTAAATTATGTTATATAAATGATTATAGGATTAATGAATGAAGAACTTGCTTGGGAATATAATTAGCAATCGGAGTGGAAGATAGTCGGTTTTAACATTGCATTCCAAGTGAGTGGATAAACTTAAACCATATATGTTGTTTAAGTATTATCTATATATGTTTGGAATTGAATCTAGATTTAATGGTCATTTTCAATAATTATTTTATGAAATGATTATTTTTAATATTAAATTTTGGTGAGTGAATAAACATGTTTTGGATTGATTTCAATTAAATGATTATCTCTTAGATCTATTTATGGAGTGATTCTTTCAATTTTAAACTTTAGAGTTTGGATATGTTTACTATATTGTAGAAGTGAATTTTTATTATTTTGATGTATGATTTATTCTTTAAATGTGAAAAACTTAAAATGAAATTAATTTCTATTGCAATTGAAATGGATATGGATATTTTGGATTGATAAATGAGGGTATATTCTATTATTATTTTGAATTAAAAAGTTAGTTTGAATGTTATTATGTGAGATGAGTAATATTATAGTTGTATAAAATGGGTATATACTTAGTTATATTGTTTATGAGATCACACCTTGGACGTCAGGTGTACACAATATTGGTATTGTATTGTTTTTGACATTCATCATACACATGTTTTTGGGAGCATATACTAATATGTTGTTGTGTCCACGCAAGTGCACATGCAAGTTATAGTATAGAAAAGGGTTGTCATATCCACAGGGACTAAGATATCTAGAGTATAATTCTATGATTATTTAGAATTTGCTATTATATTTATAAAAAGCTAATCTGAAAAGTAAAGAGCTGAAAATAACAAGTAAATTGAAATAACAATGATAGCAAAGACTTAGGATGATTATTTCATGAATGGGTGATATTCCGGGAGATTATCCTAAAGATTCTTAAACCTTTTCTCAATGTGAATAAGACGATACTAATATGAAACAAGATCTATTCTCATGGTAAGTTTGCATATTAACATATTAGGCTCTGTGATTAACTTTGAATCCCCTTAGCCATGCATCTATCTCTAGACTACTACTATAAACTAAGTTCAATGGTTAATGATCCAATGTCAAACTTCAACTCTTATTACTTCATTTAACATCTAAAATCATACAAATAGTGGCCAAGTATTCATAAGCATTAAGCATATAACCATTAGTTTAAATCAATTTAACCATTAAATCAAATGAAGTCTCATTCATTCATAAAACTAGAGTTAACAATGCATAAGAGATATGAAAAGAATCCATAAAACTCATATTATAAACAAGAAAGATAGTAGAGAATTTGTGCTTGAAATATGAATCCTTATGTTCCTTTTCTTCAAAGTTGTTTTGATGTTGTTTTCCTCTTGTTTTCTTACTCAAAAGTTGGCCAAAACTCTTTAAAGCTTATTCTAGGTTTGTCCCCCATCAAAAAGCTTAAGTTTCCTTCATATAGGGCATTGAAAAAACTTATTTCAACTAAAAAATCACACTAGAGATCGTCGTGGCCGTAACTTATGACCAAAAGTTATGTTTACGACAGTGTTCGATGCCTAAAAGTCATAGCCTGCTACCAAAAGTCATGCCCGCGACACTATGCTTAAACCTTCACTTGTCAAATTATAGTTTAGTCCTTATATTTCTATCCTTGTACCAGTTTGGTCCAAAACAACTCTAAATGCATCTAAATGATTTCAAACACTTAAAAATCACCAAAAAAAATATGCAAATATGAGGAAAAACATGAATTACCATTCAAATAACTCAAATTAAACATATAAATGTAATATATTAAGCTCAAAAACTAATAAAATATTATAAATAAATTGAGTTCATCAAAGTCCTCGACACTTAAGTATTACTTGTCTTTAAGTAACAAAGAACCATATAGTCCTTGACACTTAAGTATTACTTGTCTTTAAGTAACAAAGAACCATATAGGCCAAATCCTTTGCATCCTTTACAAATGTATGTGACTTTACTTTGCTTACAATGACAATCATTTAAGCACTATGTTAGGGATACCAATCAAGGACTTTCTTAAAACAAATGAACTTGAGTTAAATTGCTCTATTGAAGAGGAAACTCAATAATTCAAGGAAAGTTAAAAGCAATATGGCAATACCTTACATGCATATCTCAACAATCATTCTAACTAGATTATCAATAAACATAAACACATTATAAAATATGTTGAATCACTATTGTCTTTGCTAGTTAATAATGAGAAGATATGCTTTAAGCACAATAAATCATTATGATTCATTCTAAATTAAGCATATAATATCTTTTCACTTTTGCTTTTTTTTTTCTTTTTTTTTTAAAGAGTTAGTATGCCTTTTTATGCAAATACAAACATTCGTGATGAATGCACTTGGTTACTTAACATAACACTTCATTCAAAATGGTTTGCATATTACATGCTTTTGGTTTGCCGTTTTACGTGAAAATCAACACTGGCCATGAACCAATTATTAAGCATCCCAAAAACAACAAAGTAGATATTCTTTTTTAATCTTTTTTTTTTTTTACTCCTAAATCACATTTCATAAAAACTACTTCACCAAAATTAACTAACAAAGCATAATGACAACTCTTCTTTCAATTAAGCTTATGCAGTCACATCTATCCATAACTAGCTAAATTACTTGCTTTAATACACATGCAAGATATCATTTTATTGAAGTTAAAACAATCCTAAATTCATAAGTTACACTTTACAACTTTGCAACTAACTTAAAATTCATAAGTTACACTTTACAACTTAGCAACTAACTTAAAATTCATTTATCTCATATCATCCAAAGAATGGAATTATCTTTCTTATTACTCATAATAATTAACAAATAAGCTAAGCAAAGCCATATATCTTTACAAAAATCACAAAAACTTTTGGTTTATTTAGCCTTATACATAAGTCTAAGCATAATTCCTCATAAACAACATAAAAAATTTTGTCCAATTTAGAACATCTCAATCCTAACACCAATATACCCTCTATACTTATTTATGGCATTGTCCTCAATGACATGAAGAGATAAAATAAAAGGTGAAAATAAGAAAGCAATGCTCCCCTTTTCTGTATGGTGAAAGGTATTTGGATGCAAAGAATATAACTATAATCCTTTAAGGGATTGATGGGGTTGGCTTTAAGCTCACTCTTCCTTTCTTAACTACTACAAAAGAAAGTAAAAACAACGACTAAATGCAAAATTTGAATTGAAATATAAAGAAAACACTAAAATGAAATGAAAACCAAAAGAAAGCCATCATTGCATCTTTTATATAATAAAGGTTCTATCTAATAGTAATTTATGATGTCATACAAGAACTTATTATTTTGTTGATAGCTTAAGCTAAGAGTAAGACATTACATACCAAGTAGTTGATAATGTCAACATACCATGGAATGTGTGATTAAGAAATTGCCAAAACACTAAAATGAAATGAAAACCAAAAGAAAGCCATCATTGCATCTTTTATATAATAAAGGTTCTTCCTAATAGTAATTTCTGATGTCATACAAGAACTTTTTATTTTGTTGATAGCTTAAGCTAAGAGTAAGACATTACATACCAAGTAGTTGATAATGTCAGCATACCATGAAATGTGTGATTGAGAAATTGCCATCAAGTGATCATCTATAAAAGAATCATTAGTTGGAAAACTATTAGATTGGTTATTCTTTATGTCTTTCAATCCTGAAGAAGTGATTAGCTACCACATTTTCAACGCCCTTTTTGTCTCAAATCTCTATGTTGAATTCTTGTAACAATAGGATCCATTGGATGAGTCGAAGGTTAACATCCTTTTTGGAGAGAAGGTATTTCAAAGAAGCATAATCAGTATAAATAATGACCTTAGCACCAACTAGATAGGCTCAAAACTTATCAATTGTGAATACTACAACTAAAAACTCCTTTTAAGTGGTGGTATAATTTACTCGTTCTTCATCAAGGATCTTGTTAGGATAGTAGATGGCATAAGACTTTTTGTCATTTCTTTGTCCCTAAACTACACCAATAGTAAAGTCGCTTGCATCACACATGGTCTCATAGGCAAGTTCCAATCTGGTGATTACATGATAGGTACCAAAATTAATGCCTCTTTAATCCTGCAAAAAGCATTAAGACAAGATTGATCAAAATTAAGAACAACATCTTTAGCAATCAAATTACACAAAGGCTTAGCTATTTTAGAGAAATCTTTAATAAATTATCGATAAAACTTGACATGACTAAGAAAACTTTGGACGACTCCTGTAATAGATGTTGGTGGTGGTAGTCACTCAATGGCTTTAACTTTTACCTTGTCAACTTCAACACCATGGTTAGACACCAAATGACCAAATTTAATACCCTCATTAACGATAAAATGACATTTTTTCCAATTAAGCATTAGACTGACCTCCTTACAGTGCCACAAAACTTTAGCCAAATTATTCAAACAATGACCAAATGCAGTGCCATAAATAGAAAAATCTTTCATGAAAACTTTCATTATTTCCGCAAACAAAATGAGAAAAAAATAGATGTCATGCATCTTTGAAATGGAGAGAGGACATTACAAAGACCAAAAGGCATCTTCCTTAATATAAAAGTACCATAAAGACATGTGAAGTGGTCTTTTCTTAGTCTTCAGGGTGAATTGGAATTTGGTAAAATCCAGAGTAACCATCCAAATAACACAAAAAAAAAAAAAAAGAATATTTGGCCAACCTTTCTAAAACTCGATTAATAAAAGGCAAAGGGTAATGGTCCTTATGGGTGGCACTATTAAGTTTCTTATAGTCAATGCACATTTGCCAACCCATTACTATCCTAGCAGGTATCAATTCATTATTTTCGTTCTTTACCACTATCATCACACCATTCTTTGGCACTATTTGAATAGGGCCCCACCCATTCATTATCAGAGACAAGATAAATGATCCCAAATTCAAACAATTTAATGACTTCTCCCTTAAAAACTTCTTTTATGTTAGGGTTAAGCCTTCATTAGTGCTTAATTGGCAATTTACAACCTTCTTCCGTTAGTACTTGATGCATAAATATAGACGATTTTATGCCTTTCAAGTCATGAATGTTATAGCCAGTAATTCTTTTATGTTCTTTAAGCAACCTAAGCAATTTTTCTACTTATTCATCATTCAAGTTAGAGTTGTAAATGATCGGATAAGTAAAGTTAGGGCCTAAGAATGCATGCCTCAGTTTCTTAGGTAGTGGTTTGAGCTCTACTTTTGGAACTTCATCAACAAAGAATGATTACTTAGTAACTTCAGTTTGGAGAGGCTCATACCTTAAACTCTTTGCAGGTGGCAAAAATGATGTTGCTTCAAGAAAGTGTATAGGTTTTACGTCTTCCTCTTCTTTATTAGTGGAATCATCATTATGCACTACGAATGTCTTAAGAGGATCTTTAGAATTATGCTTTCAAAATTCCTTCTCGATGAAGCCATTAATCATATCAACCCGAAAATAGCTTTCATTCACAATTAATTGTTTTGCCATTTGGAAAATACTGAACTCTACTAACTTTATCACCAATTTGAAATGTAAGCTTGCCTTTTTTACACTAATAAAAGCACTAGCTATGGTAAGGAATGGTCTCCCCAAGACAATAGGGATTTGCACATCTTTCTCTATGTCCAGCATAATAAAATCAATTGGCATATAAAACTTACCAATTTTGATTAGTACATCCTTCAAAATCCCTATTGGATATCTTATTGACTTATTTGTAAGTTGCAGGGTGATGGTGGTGGTTTAATTCTCCCAATATCAACTTTTCACAAGTTGACAAAGGCATCAAACTCATACTTACACCTAAATCACACAATGCCTTGTCAAAATTAACATCACCAATTAAACATGGAATTGAGAAACAACCTGGATCCTTGAGCGTAGGTGGCAATTTATTTTGAAGGATGATGATGGACTCTTTAGTCAAGACAATTGTCTCATACTTTCCAAGCTTCCTTTTGTTTGAAAGAATCTCCTCAAGGAACTTGATGTAGATGGGCATTTGTTCAAGAGCTTCAAAGAATGAGATATTGATGTGTAGTTGGTTAAAGACCTCTAAAAATCTATTGAATTGTTTGTCCACATTTTTGAGTTATTGAATCTTTGAGGAAAAGTTAAAGGTGGCACATATGGTTTAGGAGGTACATATGGCTTACCATGATCTTCCTTGGCTCGCATCATATCAGAAAATAAAAGATATGAAAAGCATCCATAAAACTCACATTTTATTAACAAAAAAGATAGGACAAAATTCGTATCACTTGATTCTTCAATCCCTCACGCTTAGAATCTAAATCTTTGTATTTTTTTTCCTTCAAAAGATGTTTTGATGTTATTTTCCTCTTATTTTCTTACTCAACAATTGGCCAAAACTCTCTAAAGCTCATTTTAGGTTCATGCCACATTAAAAACCTTAAATTTCCTTTATATAAGGCTTGAAAAAGCTGATTTTGGCTAAAAAAAAATACACCAAAGATCACCATAGTCGCAATCTACGACCAACAGTCATGCTTACAACAATGTTTGATGCCTAAAAGTCATAGCCTGTGACCAAAAGTCACATCGTGACAATATTCTTTCACCTTTATTGGTCAAATTATAGTTTAGTCCTTATACTTTCATGCTTATGCTAAATTGGTCCAAATTAGCTCCAAATATAGCTAAATGCTTATAAACACCTAAAAATCACCACAAAACATTTAAATATGAAGAATAACGTGAATTAACATCAAAATAACTCAAATTAAACATAGAAAGATAACAAATTAAGTTAAAAAAACCAATGAAATATTATGAAAAATTGAGTTCATCATATACTAGGTGGTCGCTTATTGGAGGCATTAGGTATACTTGTGTATGACTGAGATTCACACTCTAGGTTGAAAGTAGATGTCTTCGCGCCTATTGCTTACTAGGATCAGTAGATTATACTATTGAGTGTGTATATGATTTTGTTAACATGTTTGATTGATTTTATAGTTTATTAAGGATGTTAATTATTTTGTTTTGGATATAGAAAATTGAAAATATTGGAAAACTATATAAATTTATAAACTATCATTTGTTCAGCGAGATAATTGTTTTATATATAAATATGATTAGTCCAAGATTTTGAAAGGATATTGATAATTATATTATTTTAAAAGGAATATTGAAAATGACTTTTGTGATTTATATAATTTATTAAAATTTTTATTTTCAATTAATTATTTGAATAAATGTTTAATTTTTATATTTAATAATAATTTTTATTATTGTATATCCACTCACTGAGTTTTATGCTCATTATTTTTATTCACCAATTTATGCAATAAAATTAAGGGTAAAGAGCAATTAGGACTTCATTTTGCTAGACTCGATGATCTGAGTTAAAGGAAGATTAAATGGGATAAAAAAAAAAAAAGAACCTAAGTTTAGGGTGTTACAAAGTGATATAAGAGCATAGGGTAATGTGAACTCTAGCAAATGAAGCAATAGACATTAAGTTGTAGAATTGTTAGGGTATAGTTTAGAAATAAGGTTACAAATATGATAGTTGAAAAGATTGGGGTACAATGATACATATGAATAGAAAGATGCATATAGGTTAATAGTAGTAGGAACTTTAATAGAGTTAGAGATGTGTTTTAAGTGGTGAACAGAGGAATTAAGGATTGGTATGTTGATTGGTCATCTATGAGGTTTCTTATCCATAAGGGAATTTAAAATGAATTTCTAAAGGATATTAATTACTTTTCAAAAGAAATTTATTTTTATCTAATATGGCCACTGATGATGATAATGTAAAAAGGATGTTGGCAAATAGTTTTCGAAGAAAGTTTCGAAAAATTTTAAGGTTTTGAAATTAGAATACCTATGTCCAGATGTGATGAAGTCCACATGTACATTGAGTCATGCATTATGAGTCAAGCATCATGTGTCACTCATTGCATTCAATTATGCATAGTTCTTTAGTTTGGACATAGGGATACGAGTTCCAAAACAAATAGGAAATGTTTAAATCAATAAAATGATTTTGTTAAGTGTTTCAAAATTGAATTATTTTAGGTAGTCCAAAATGAATTAGATCCTCTAAATGAATAGTAAAAAGAATGTGAAAATTTGGGGTCGTTGCTAGAATAAGTATATGTTCGAGATAAAGACATTTGTAAGTATGTAAACATTTAATATAAAGGAATCCTAATAACGTATAGAGGTATGATATAAAAGTGGTACAAAGTTTTACGGTTGAGATGTTTTATCATATTAAGTAGAACTGAAGCATAAAGACTCTTATGTCAACAATTTGCGTGGCTTATACTGAAATTTTGAGGATAGAATTTCTTAAGGGTGGGAGAATTGTAACACCCTAAAATTTATAAATTATATTTTCTTAGAGTTTGAATATTTGACTTAATAAAAATATATTTATAGGGAATTTATTTGAATAAAAAAACTTTATTTGGATATTTAAATAATATAAGAGTAATTTTTATTAGAGAAAATGAATTCGATACATGTATATAATATTAGTATTATGTTTAATTCAATTTTTAAGAATGGTAAAATATTTTAAAGTTAATTTATTTAAATAAATGTGATTATGGTATTATATTTTATTTCTAAATTTAAATTTAAATTATATTGTATGTATAAAATTTTATAAAGATAATAATAGTGAAAATTATTGTTATAGATATTTTAAGTGAGATTTAATATTAAACTATGAATGATTTATTTTTTAAGTGAAATTTAACATTAAACTATGTACGATTTATTTATAGTTATATTTAATTTATGTAGAGTTAGTAATAATAAAGTATTTTAAATTAGAATTCAACAATTAGAAATAGTGTTTGTGAAAAAAATTATTTTAATTCATGTATAAATATAGTTTGAATTATTTTTGAAAGTTTTAATGATGTGTATTTGTATATTAAATGTTATAAAGAAAACAAAAGGAGTTTTGGTGGTTATGATTGGCCTACGTGGGAGCAATCACAACCCACATTTTTGAAAAGCCAAGGAAGAGTCAGTAAACAAACCAAAGAAAGAAGAAAGAAATAAAGGAAGGAAAGAAAGAAAGAACATAAAGGAAGAAAGAAAAGAAGAAAGGAAGGAAGGAAGGAAAGGGAGAGAGGAAGAGATAAAAAGGGATAGGGATAGGAAGAGAAGAGGCCGACCACCATTAGCAGTAGGTTGGCCACCTCCAATCTGGCTAGAACCACCAAAAGCGATGGTTACAACGTTGGAAACAATAAGCAACAAGGTAAAAAATTCAAACTATAATATCTCCTCAATCAAAACTTTTTTTTTTAAAGTGATTCTAGTTATAAAAAGTTTTATTTACAAGCTTTCCATGGACACTTTATTCATCCAAAACAAAGATTGAACAACGATGCAACAACTGGTTAAAGCTTCAACCAAAGCTCAATTTTTAAATGATTTTGGATAAATGGTAACTCATATAGTGATGTCACAAGTTCCTAAAACTCCTGGGAAGACAATATATGAGTTGACTTTGGCCATTTTCTTAACGATTGTGGCAACAAACTCCAACCACCCTAAGTGATAGTTTCGACAGTGGCTCCGGCAAGCCTCGAAAGGCAAATTGGGATAGAATATTCTACTCATAATATTTTACTCATCATTCTGAACACAGTAGTACAATTTCGACGAATTATGGATGTTTTGATAATATTTTATGAGTTTTATCAAATTTTTCAATAACTATCATTTGAGTTTAAAATTATGAAATTAATATTTATTGAACATTTAATGACATGAAAATAGACTAGATAGATAAATGATGATGTTAATTAATTAGTAGGCAGAAGAATTGAGGTTTAATGATGATTTTAGATTAAATTATGAGAATTAATGAAGTTTATTTTTAATTAGAGAAATTAATTAGAATTAATACTATTGTTAAGGATTATAGAATTGTTATGATATTTTTTGAAATTAATGGAATAATTATAAGGGTAGCTAAGTTAGTTTGAGATTTAAATATGGTTTGAGAAAATTTATTAAATTGAAGGATTTAATTAGATTTAAAGAGATTAACAATAATTAATGATGATTATGAATGTTATTTAACTATATTATTATCAAAATTGAATTTTAGAATGAAATAATGAATATTAGAGAATTAGTTGAGATTAAATAATATTATTGGACTCGATTATAAAGGTTAGATAAATTAATGAAAAAAAGTTTATTTAATAGAGTTCATGAGAATTAACATTGAAGAATTGTTTGAAAATTATGCATGAGATAATGAATTAGGGATTTTAGAGATTTGATGAAATTATGAATTATTAAAGTCGAGAATATATTGGATAATTAGGAATTAGACTCATTTTATGAGGAAAATAGTTCAATTTACAGGGGTAATTCTGCCAAATTTTCAATAGAATTAATTTAATTTTAAATATAAGGATAAGTGAATATAATTATTAGAAATGATATTAGAATTAAATAAGAATTATGAAGAGGTAGATAGAAGTGATTTCTAAATTATGTTTATATATATATATATATATATATGATTACAAGATTAATAAATAAAGAATTTGCTTGGGAATGGAACTAGCCATTAGAGCGGAAGATAGTTAACTTTCCTGCATTTTCATGTGAGTGGATAAACTTAAACATTGTATTTTGTTTAACTATTATGTTTATGCGTTTGGAACTAAATCTAGATTCAAAGGTCATTTTCAAAAATTATTTTATGAAATCACTATTTTTAATATTAAATTTTGATGAGTGAATAACTATATTTGGGATTGATTTCAATAAAATGATTATCTTTTAGATCTATTTGTGAAGTGATTGTTTTCAATTTTAAACTTTAGAGATTGAATATGTTTACTATCTTGTCGAATTGAGTTTTATTTTAATATATGATTTATTCTTTAAATGAAAAACCTATAATGAAATTATGTTCTATTGCAATTGAAAAGGATATGGATATTGTGAATTTACAAAATAGGAGTATATTCTATTATCATTTTGAATTAAAAGGTTAATTTGAATTTTTTTATATGAGATGAGTAATATTATAGTTGAATAAAATGGGTACACATTTAGTTATATTATTTATACGATCACACCTTAGAGATCAGGTGTACATAAACATTGGCATTTTACTGTGTTTGAAATAGCTTTCAGTATAAATATGCTTTTGGGAGCATATACTGAGGGGTCGCCATTGGAGGAATTAGGTTTGCACACGTATGACTGGGATTCGCGCTTTAGGTTATATGTAGACAACTTCCTGCCCATTGCTTGCTAGGATGGTAGATTGCATAGTTGAGCGCTTACATGATATTGTTAATATATTTTATTGATTTTATAGTTTATTAAGGATCTTAATTTTTTCAGGACAAAAAATTAAAATGTTAGAAAATTATATAGATTTAAAAACTATAATTTGTTTAGCGAAATAATTATTTTATATATAAATATGATTCCTCTGACATTTTGAAAAAATGTTGATAATTATATTATTTCAAACGAATTTCGAAAACAAAGTTTTTGATTTATACAATTTATTAATATTTTTATTTTTAGCTAATTGTTTGAATAAATGTTTGATTATGTACTTAGTAAAAATTTTTATTATTGTTTATCCCCTCATTAAGTTTTATACTCATTATTTCACTTACCATTTATGCAGACAAATTAAAGGTAAAGAGCAACTAGAGCTTCATTTGACTAGAATCCACGATCTAGGTTAGAGAAAGATTAGATGGGATAAAAAAAAAAAAAAAGGCCCTAAGTTCAGTGCATTACACCTTCCCTCAGGTGGCAAATCTGCATTAGAAAAAGTAATTTTCCCTTGGTTAGTAACCAAGGCGACTACGTCCTTTGGTGTAGCTTCCTCGAAAATGACCAAACTTGACAATGCTTTAACAATTGCTCTTTTATGCTCTTGAGAGATGATAAGCACTTTCGACACACTAATCTATTTTCTTTCACCATTGGCCTACCAATCACTTTCTCAACTTTAGGCTCTTTAGGGGCCTCTCTATCCAGATATACATCCTACTCCTGGTTACATGGTTCATCTATTCTTCCTCTTTCTCTTCATCACTTTCTTCCCACAGTTTAATCATTCTCCCTCTCTTTATTTCTTTTATTTTCTCATCTGAGCTTTCTCAAGGATTAATAGCACAATCAATAAATGTAACCTTCACAGGGGTCAATTACTCAAAGACGACCATTACAAGCTCATTGGGAATCTCAAAATCAACCATGAAATTTCCTTGGTTCAGAGGTGACACATGAATAGTTTGGGAGTAGGTTCTCCCTTATGCTTAGTCTTTTAGAGTTTAATGGGATGATAGTCTTGTTATTAATGAGATCCTGGATCTTGTGCCTCATACTAAACACTCATTTGTGTTATGTCTGGCTATTTGGAGAAAGACACAATAAGCATTCACATCATATCCCCTCGACCAGGGATTGGAAGGTGGCCTTAGTGCCAATGGCTTCAATATGTGCTTCTTTTATAACCTTTCAATTGCCTTGAATCAACATGTCCAAATCGGTGAATTGTTTCTAGGCCCGTAATACATTCACATTAGCAATTTTGTTACCTTCTCCTTGGGTCTGAGGTGATACACTTCCTATTCCATTATACTACCTCTGCTCCAACATCCCCTTAATCTTAGTGCTTATATCAGACAAAGCTCCTTTAACAATCATTTTGACCTGCTCTCTCTTGGTTGGTCTAGTGATCGCCTCTGATGCCATCTTCTTCCATCTCATTATATAGTCATTGAAACCTTCTCCCAATTTTATTTTAATGACTCGAGATCTTACAAAGTGACATCTAAATCCAAATTATAAGCAAAATATTTCTCAAAGGCCTCTGTTAGTTCTTTCCAATATTTCCTAATTGTCGTCAATTGATTAAAGTTCTAAGTTTTTGTAAAGCCCTCCAACGATAACTCAAAGAGTTCTAGCATAAAATTCGTTGGCACCCTAGATGCCTTCATAACCGACAAGTATGAATAAATGTGATTATTTGCATTTTGTGTTCCTATGAATTTTGGAAGCTCGAGAATTCATAAATTAGTTGAAAGTTTCTTGAGCTTACGAGTAAGTAACTCCTTATATCAGTCCCCCTATCCAAACCTTTAATGATGAGTGTCTTTTGGATCTTTTCTAATTGTTTAGCAATGTCATCAAATCGAGTGCTTTCTTTCCCACTTTCCATAGGCTTATCAAGAGTTGCAGTAGCATTCCTTACTTTTTTGGCTACTTTGCTCTCATGATACTTTTATCGTAAACATATTATCAACACAGATTGAGGTGCTTTCACAAGTGCCTTACCCTTGTTAGTCTTACTAATAGATGGATCATTCTTCTTCGAAATCTCATTCAGGCATTTATTTACTTGACAATCCTCTCCTTCATTATATGGCTAGGATTAGCCTTTGCCTTTTTGATGACCTCGAGCGGCATAGTCAACTCCATGATCAATTCCAGTCTTTGAATTGGGCTAGGTGTTTTACACTTCATAACTAGTCGATTGCCTTTTCTCTTCCACGAAGGTTGGTATGGAGCTATGATGGCTACAAAACAAAGGTTATTAATATGATGCATGAATAAATAATGAATACATGTATGCATGAAATGCACACATTATTTATAAAAGATCCTTCCAACCTTTTTCCTCTCACACATAAGGTCTAAAAGATCTTTCCTAGGTGGAATCTTATTCTTAGGCTAGGTATCAAATCAACATATGGGATCCTATGATCATTGAACCCTCCCCCATAATGCTTCTAAGGAGCTTAAACATCCATAAGCATACCACTAGCCATATAAGGGGCTAGGATATTAATATGTTCAAAATAGAAGCTTAAAGGGCCAAATGATACATATATTGCATACTATTTACCACGCATGAAATGTATCTCAATGGGCATCATAAAGAATGGATCTTTCTCCCCAAATCTATTCAAAATAACCACTTTAAAGAAAATGAATGGAGTGAACTAGCTAGATAGGTAGTCACTCCTGTATAATGATGGCAATTAAAGCATAAATAATCAAGAATGATAACAAAGATCACAAGGCTTTTAAAGTCATAGAAATGACAAATACCTTTCTAAATCATTGACAAAGTAACATCAAGACAAGATACATAATATGGAAGAAAGCACACAACTTGTAGAAGATAAGATTGCAAGCATAAGAATCATAAAAACAACATTTGACTTGATCATTGCTCTATTATTTGAATGAATAAAGATTTTAGGCCGTGAAACCTACCTTTATTATGTCATTAGATCTCATAAGACGCCCCCTAGTAAAGAGGGTTGTACAGACCAATTGTTGGTCTGTTCAGCTTTCTTAGTGGTTTGTACAATCTATCTAGATTGATTTTTCAATTATGAAAAGAAGAGAAAATAAAAAAAAATAAAAAAAAAAAAAGGAAAAAGAGGGGTTAGGGGGATTAGAATGCTTTTTTTATGTTGTTTTGCCCTCAAAGACATTATGTTTGATTTTGTCTTCTAAAATGTAAGAAATATGCACAAATGGGAATTACAATGATTAGGGTATCACCTTGGATCTTTGTTTGGATGGTTTATGGTTTAGTTTTCTATGTTTATGGTAATTTTGAGAATAATTTTAGCATAATTTAGTTAGAGTTTTGTTAAGTCTTTTTCTCCTCTTCAAATGAAGGAGTTTTTATCGATCATGGATAGATGCACCTGAGCTATGATAGCTCTTATTGCACCTCATAACCATTCATAATAGATAAGATAGGTGCGAAAGTTCTATATTTATGATTTTAGAAGTGTTTGTACAACCAAGAAGTTGGCTATACAACCTTGGGATTGACAAGGGTTAAAATTTTAGAACATTCCCTTGCTAAGGTTCCTGTCTTGGTTGTACAATCAAGTAAAATGATTGTACAATCATCTAAAAGGGGGCAAAGATAGTTTTAAATTAAGCTTAATTGGGCTTTGGAAAAGGTTAAAGGGGCAAAGATAGTTTTAAATTAGGCTTAATTGGGCTTTGGACTGGGTTTGAGTATTGATCCGAGGCTCCCTTAAACTTTTCTTTTTTTTTTTTTCTTTACAATTTCCACTTGTATTTTAGGGAGAAAAATCCAATATAATATCGAGTTCAGCCACAGAATGTGATGATGAACCCTTTTTTTTCTGTGCATGCATCCATAAAAAGGCTTTGTAAGCTCTTATTTTTAAAAATGAATAGCAGATTGAAGATATTGGGTAAGATCAAAATACGTATCTTTGTAACAAAACAGTGAGCAGTGAGCATATGGATGCAAGGTCTCTTAATATGGGTTTGATTGATTTTCCATGGCTTTGCAACTGTTGATCCACTTATTGCATTTGCTCTTCACATGGTTGGCATCATATGTGGTGGAAAATGGCTTCGTCGATGGAGATTCTATTTGGGTTATGAGATAATTTGCCATTGAAACTATGCTACAGTTTAATTAAATTGTGTGGTAGATGGTGAGATAGTTCATTTGTAGAAGGAAGGTACATGGAAACAGAGGGATGATGGGAGGTTCTTAGCCATGGGTTGGGAAGATCTGATATGCGTGGAATGTAGGATTGCTTTGATAGGGTTTTTCAAGATGGAGGGAGAGAGGAGCATGATTGTTGCAACTCTCATCTCATTGTTTTTACTGCCGAGCAAATGGTTGTGATTTGTTCCCACTCCCCCATTGTCTTCCAAGGGTCTGGATTGCGTTTGATACTGTCAAAATCCAGAATCTTCGGCCAGTTGTAACCCATTAACACTAGTCAGATGGCTCTAATGCGTTTTCCCTTTTCATCTGTTATGGGTGATGGATTGTTGATATTGATGGGCTTTATTGGTTGGGTCATTTAGCTTGTTGCTAGGGGCCCATTAACCTTAGTCAATTTTTTCTACTGCCCAGCCTTTCTTGTCATATGGGTCGGATCATACACTAGGCCATGGATAAGCTTCAAGTCATGGATGGCCCATAGTATTAAAAAATTGGGCTTCCTTCTGGCCTACTCTCTCCTCTAAGCTTAGTTTTGATTTGAGTCCACCCAAAAAAAAGTGAAAAAAAGTTTTTCCATCCGTTGTAGAATATGGTTTTTATATCTATGGTGTTTTACCTAATCCACTCATATATGAGGCCTATTTTTTAGTATATACTATATTATTTATTATTTAGTTAAGTAATTTGCAATTTATTTTTTAAAAAATAAATGAGTTTATTATTCTGCGATGGTTTAAAAAAATGTAATCAAGAATTGGTATCTTATAGAAGAAACAGTTTTATATAAAAGTGAATATTTTATGAAATACCATTAGACATTTTAGATTTAGCCAATTATGATATAAAATTTTTTATTACATAAAAATTATTATCCAATTTAATATATACTTTAGTTTATTAAATAACTAATATAAAATTGCTTTAGTTTTTCTTTATTTTTTTATTTAACTATTTTATGTGAGATTTGGCTGGTTATCATATAAGAATTTTTAGCACATTGATATACAAAAAAAATATCCTTTATTTTGAGATATATGTTGATTTGATATGTTTAATTAAAATTTGAAATCATTACAACCATCTAAAAGAATGGTTTTTGGTAATATCAAAAATATATTTCAAACTATTGATATTTTATAGTACAAAAAATATACTATTATGATTTTTCTAATTTTTATACTTGGATGAGCACATGTAAATTTATTAAAATTATTAAAATAAAATTTGGATACTACGTTAAAATATTTTTTTATTCAATGTATTAAGAGTAATAGATTGCATAATATTTCATGTCTTATAGGAGGATGATACCAAATAGAATACAATTTTGATGTACACTAATGAACACTTAATTCTCATTGTAAATGTATTGATCTAAATAGGTTGCCTAATGGTCACTTTTCAGCTATATTGACATCAGATATTCCCCCACCTACCTAGGTATAAAATTGAATCATTTATATTTTTTAAATTTTTTTTTATCGAAATTATATGTTTAGTGTCTCCCATATCTACTTTCACCTTTACTTATATTTGACGTTATACTAATATTTTGTGATATACCAAGCATTTGTTATATGTATATTAATTTTTATGGATGTCCCATCTGTGTTAATATGCTAATGTCGTTTCAATACAGAATCAACATTCATTAATAGATATGGATTGTTTATCAAAATCATTAGGTACAAAAAGTACAAGTTTAACTAGTAGTTTCGGTTCTCTTAATTGAGACTTTTTAAAAACATATCATAATTTATTATAGTAGAATCCTATGATTTAGTTGATATTCCTATTGGACAAATTGATTTTCTCGAAACAACTATGTCGCGCATCTCGCCCGGCCAACCTTCTAAGCGTTTGCGCAGGCGTGCATTACCTTCGACATCGACCAATTTTTCTGAGGTTGTGGATGATAACATTTTACTTGATGTACTGGTATTCCAAAGCATGGGTGGCTACGATATCTTTTCAGTCGAGGCTCATTCTCCTACTTTACCATTCATTTGTTATTTTGACTATAATATGAGCTACTTTTAAAGTGCCCATTTAGATGGTAACATGAGTTGTAATGACGTACGAATATCCTCTGCCAATATTGATATTCTTTGTAAGGCATGCATTGTTCCCTCTGTTTGCCATTTTACTATAGCTAAATGAAAGTTCCCTTTTATTTCCAACATTGTTGATGCATGAAAATAGATAATTTTTCGTAACCTAAATTCTCAACAACTCCTAGGCGCTTGTTTAGAGAAATCCAATTTTGGATCTCCAGATCATGCATAACTTTACTGCGGTGCTCTCTTTTGGCGAGTCGAGGGTGTAGGGTTTAAAGAAGGTGGAAAACAAGTGATTTATACCTAATGTTGTAGAAAAATTACGATCAAATTACTCATAATATAATAACCTCCCTAGTTTTGAGCCCATTTTTTGAGTCGCAACTCTGATCAAATGTTGACCCATTTCAAGGAACATCATAGAACTTTTATAATTCAATATTTGCTTCATGTCAATAAGTGTAAAAATTGACTATGAAATTAATAAAAAAAACTTGAGCCATATGTTTTTAAAATCCATGGACAAAACTACCATGCTATTGGATCACTACTTGCATAAGAAAGTGATCTTCCTAAATTCACACAGTTATATGTTTATGATACAAAACATGAAGTCACCAATAGTATGTGTTTCCTCAACAAGTCCTTGGCTAGAGAAACCTTTAGTAAACCAATTATTAATGGGTTAATCAAAATGCTTGATGAACATAATGGGATTACTAAATCATTTCTGATGGCTAAAGATGGGTTCAAAGATGATGACTTATAAGCAATAAAGTTTAAGCCGATTGGCAAGCAAAATTCGAACGATATATAATATAATGCCTTAACATCAGCATTAGCAGGTGAAATTCGAACATGGCAGGTGAAGTTTTAGCTGATTGGTAGGCGAAATTCGAACACAATATAATGTACAATAGAAATAGTGATTAATTATCGAAGATTTTGGCATGTATGATAAAAAAATATGTTATTATTGTTGATCATGAAATAGAAAAACTTAACATATCGGCTATTTGCATCTGAGCTTTATGGTTGTGTAGTATGTTATTTTGTTTCCTTATGGAAAAGATGATTATATAATTGATATTAAATATTCATTTTTCGATACTTATAAACCAAATGCTAGAAAGAAATAACAATGTGTGAATATTATGCATACATACTACAACATTGTGAGCTGGAACCAACAACACTATTAGATGAAGTTCACTTATTCCAACAATTTGTTGTGGATGCATATTCAAGCATTAAAAAAACAATTAGATTATATTAAATGTAACCAAAAGAAATTAAGATTTGAATTATATTTTGAGATTCGTAATGCATACATAAAAGGAATGACTAATTTGAATGAAATTGGGAAATCAATCATTTTGCCATTAATTCATACTGGCAGTCTAAGATATATGTTAGAATACTACCTCGATGCAATGATGATATTGAAGTTTTATGGGCATCTTGATTTATTTGTTACTTTCAATGATGATATGCAAGTTTATGGGCATCCTGATTTATTTGTTACTTTTACGTGCAATCTTCAATGGGCTAAAATTCACAATATGTAAGTTTTAGTTCTAGGGTAAAAGCCTAAAGATAGACCTGATATTGTAAGTCATGAACTCAAAATGTAAATTTCTTCAATGATTGATGATTTAAAAAACAAACACTTTGGTCCTGTTATAATTTTATTATTTACAATTGAAATTCAAAATAGAGGTTTCCTTCATATTCATTATTTGATTTGGCTTTATAACGATAAGAAATTATTAACTATAGATTTAATAAACTTTGTCATATCAGTTGAACTTTCTTGCAAACATCACAAACCTGAAGCATATCAAATAATCTTGAACTTTATGATACATGGACCTTGCGACAACGCAAATACAGAAGCATCATGTATGAAATAAGGAAGTTGTTCAAAAAGCTATCCAAAAAAAAAAAAAAAACTAAATAATGATTGACAACATGGTTTCCCAATATACAAGCAATGAGATATAGACATCGAAATGGAAAAGAAAAGAGTCGAGCTTGACAATAGATTTTTCATCCTGTGCAATAAATATTTGGTTGTTAAGTATGAAACACATATAAATGTTGAAATGTCTTCTATGTCAACATGGATAAAGTATCTTTTTAAATATATTAAAAAAAAGGGTTGACAGAATACAAGATATTCTACATGTAAAAGTTGTTTATGCCAAAAAAAAAGTATCAAATGAAGAATAGATAATTAGTAAAATACTACATGTTTAGATTGTCGATATATATCACCATGTGAAGTTGCATGGAGACTTTTTGAATTTCCTATACACCACAGGCAACTAGTCACCAAAAGATTGACTGTACATTTACCATTCCAAAATATAATAGTATGTGAGAAAGGCCAAAGTATTCTATCTATTGTTTATAATCCAAACTCAAAAAAAAAAAAAATTATTAATTGGATGGATGGAAATAAACAAATTAAACCAAGATGCCTAACAAGTAACATATGTTGAATTCCCAACCCAACGAGTTTGGAATAATAAAGAAATATATGGACACGCCTTAAAATAGGGTATTGTATTGGCACAATTATGCATGTACATCCAAATGCTGATAAATTATGTTATCTTCATGTTGAACTAGGATAATCAATCCTAGATTTAGAACTTCTTTTGATCTTGACAAAGTAGATTGATCATCACTAATATTTCAAATAAGTGTTGTTGTTGCAGAATTGAATCAATTCCTCAAGGAGAAATGAAGAAGTTGATGAATTCCAAAGTAACATGTAAATCGTGACCGCAACTTAAAGATTCACTACTGCGATTCATGTTATGTCATGCTGAAAATCAAGTAGGCGAAATCGCAGTGTCATTCTCGGCCGCGATCCTTGA
>CATIWR010400455.1:0-19589 GCA_949677035.1 Omphalea diandra
ACCCTACATCCATTCCTTAATTCTCAATAATTGGTTGTTCCACTATCTTCCAATGGTGTTTCTAAGCTCACACCAAGCTTTTACACTTATGTTTTCAAGGCTCACACAACAACCTTTACACTTATGTTTTTGAGGCTCACATAACAACCTTTACACTTGTGTTTTTAAGGTTCACACAACAACCTCTTTTTAGTGTTTTTACAGGCTTGCACTACAACCTTTACAAATGATGTTTATGCTCACACCAAACAATCACTTAAATAATAAAAAGGATTGAGTAGAAAAATTGCCAGAGTTTGGGTTACAAATTAATAAAATCTCTAGCATTTACGTCAGTTTAGTGAGGTGTTTATAGCCTCCACCCACCAAAGAGACGTTGCAATAAAACTGGTAGCAAATCTCCAAAGTATGCTAGACGGATTTTTGCATTAAATGTCTATCAGGCTTCATTCTCTGTTGCCATTACTCTTTCGCGGTCGTGATTTTCCAATTTTTCATATGAGAGCCAAAAATTACAACGAAAATCCTCATTTGTGTCTAACGGTTGGTCCATTGTCATCTTCTCATTGTTTCACCAGGAATATATAGTCGTTGCCTTTCACCTGTTAACAAAAGTAGTAGTCACGATTTTTCTTGTACAAGACGCGACTTAGGACGCGAATTTATCTGTCAAAATGTTTATCTTCTTCTTCCTGATTTGCGGTCACTACCCATAAGTTGCCATCATGATTTTTGTCTTTCAACGGTCACTTGGGACACTTGTCATGCTGTGGTTGTGGAATTGATTTCCTCTTGAGTTACTTTAAAATTTTTGGTCACTATTGAGGCGTGGCACACACCGCAAATTTGTCTATGACTTTAGCACTCCCACCTTTGGATTGGTCACGACAGAGAAGTGGCCCGTGAATTTGTCTGTCCAATTTGTCAACCTGCCTTAATCTAAGTCGTGGTCACGATGTATGAAGTTGCGGTCACGAATTAGGAGGCATTTTGCTTTCTTTAGAGAGTATAGGCTCCGTCCAACTTTTAATTTAAAGACTAACTAAAAAACTACAAAATAACACTTAATTGAAACATTAGAATTGATCAATCTCCTTTGTCAAGATCAAAAGAGGTTCAAGACTTAGGATTAACCATCCTAGTCCAACAGTCTCCCCCTTTTTGATTTTGACAACTTAGATTGTTCCAAAGGAAAAATAATGAAGAAAGATGAAGTTGGAGTATAAAATGATTTAATGAATGTTGTAAGTTCAACTAGACCCCTTCAACTTAATCATATGGACTTGATAGGACCCACTAGAAGTGCTAGCTTAAGTGGAAAGCATTTTGCACTAGTCCTAGTAGATGACTACTTCATGTTTACTTGGGTATCCTTTCTAGCTCAAAAGAATGATTCCTTTAATGCTTTCAAAAGCTTTACAAAAAGGGTTCAAAATGAAAAAGGTTACTTCATATCTTCTATTAGAAGTGACCATGGAAAGGAATTTCAAAATGAGTCATTTGAAAGTTATTGTTTGGAGAATAAAGTTTTTCATAATTTTTCAACTCCTAGAACACCACAACAAAATGGTGTTGTAGAGAGAAAAAATAGAACATTAGTGAAAATGGCTAGGATAATTCTCAATGAGTATTCTCTACCAAATTACTTTTGGGCCGAAACCTTTAACACTGCATGTTATATTGCAAATAGAGTTTTTAAAAGACCTATTCTTAACAAAACTTCTTATGAGCTATGGAATGGTAGAAAACCCAAGATATCATACCTTAGAGTATTTGGATGTAAGTGCTATATTTTGAACACCAAGGATAATCTTGGGAAATTTGATTCAAAAACTAATGAAAGTATCTTCTTGGAATATTCCACCTCAAGTAAAGCATATAAAGTCTTTAACAAAAATTCAATGGTAGTTGAAGAGTCTATGAATGTTGTTTTTGATAAATCTAGTAAACTTGATCTTGGAAAAGGTATTTTTGTTGATGATCTTGTAGGTGACTTTGAGAAATTGGAATTGGAAAATCCTACAAGAAAAGAAGATAAAGAAGAAGGTGATTCATCAAGAGTAGATGAAGACCAACATCATCAACAACAAGTAGAGTCAAGCTAAGATCTACCCAAGGATTAGAGATTTTCCAAATATCACCCTAAGGACTTGGTCATTGGTGATACATCTAAAGGAGTAACTACTAGATCTCAACTTAATCCTTTAGATAATAATCTGGCTTTTGATTTTCAACTTGAGCCAAAATCAATTGATGAGGCTCTTGATGATGAGAGTTGGATACTTGGTATGCAAGAGGAACTAAACCAATTTGAGAGAAACAAGGTATGAGAACTTGTCCCTAGGCCTAAGGAATACCCAATTATAGGTTGGAAGTGGGTGTTTAGGAACAAGTTAGATGAGCAAGGTTTCATAACTAGAAACAAAGCTAGATTGGTTGCTAAGGAATACAACTAAGCGGAAGGCACAAATCTTTCGAGATGAACCTGGTTATGAAGAAATTGTGCAAGGATTCATGTACATGGTCTAATTGAGTCAAAAAGCTGATTCAAGAGCAGGACAATATGGGTTAGTGTTTTGGGCCTTTGGCAACTCTTTTTATATTACTTTCGACTAATTATCTTCTCTCTTTAATCTTCAAGTGGAAGAAAATATCCCCTTTATAATCTCCGCACTTGATATTATCTATTTCGAGTTTTGCTCGATAATCTCCATAGAAACCGAACACGACCCATACTCCTTTTTGGCCCAACACATCAAATCCCTACCCATTTGGATACTCCACCGTATCATCACCTTTTTCATAAATGCAAGGTTTTTTTCATGTCAAAATCAAAATCAAAATTAAAAGAGGTTTAAGAGTTAGGATTAACCATCCTAGTCCAACAAGGTTTTTTTCATGTAAAATTAGATCAAGAATAGTTGAATTTAAAAGGAATTAAGCATAAATAAGTGAATTATGCCATTGAATAAATTCTCCCAAGCTTGAACTCTTACTCATCCTCAAGTAAGCAATAACCCCAATAATGTAAAATTCAACAATTCAATTAATTACAATAAAGTGTTAAGGTCTTAAAAAGAAGATTTATCTCAATGATAACCTTAATTTTAATTAATTAAGCAAACTCATTTATAACAACAAGTTTCTAATTAACATTCCTTGTTTACAATTAATTAATCATGATATAGTTTGTGTATGCCTTACCATCATACTTTATTCAAAACTTCAATTTCGACCCACATAAAATTTAGATAAAAATCTACTTTTAATCTTTAAAAGTTACACATGACCATAAGCAAGACTATCCCACCTTTCTCCACTAATGTAGATCTTAGCATTCTAATGATTATAAGGTCTTTAAGGCTTGTAATATAAGAATAGGACAAGGTTATGAAGAAGTGGTCAAGTCCAAAAATAAGAGAATTTTGTCAATACATGGGTTACATTAATGATATCAAGTGTAGATGAGAATATTTGCATTAACCATATTCATCCTTTATAAGACATCCATATTATTCTTTATTCCTTTCACAAGGTGGCTTGATCTTTCTTTCTTTATTACTTTGTTTTTTCTTTTTCTTTCCTTTTTTATTTCATCAAATTTTCACCCCCAAAATTGAATTGATCTTTATGGTCTCAAAATTTTACACCTAATAATTCTTTCAACCTTTTCAAATATGCACCTGAATGACACATTACACCATTGCATAACCATATCCCAACTCTATTCTCTTGATAGGGGAGGTAAAAGATCAATTAGCTCATATAGTTATGTTAAAGGTTGTGGCTTTAAGAAAGAAAAGGCTATCTTATACTCTCAAAGGAGTATATATATAAGGCATAAAAATGGTAGCAAAGGTCAATGTAAACTAAGATATGGATTGGGGTTAAATAAGGGCCAAATAATGCCTCATCGTCTTCTTAAAATCGTTAAGTCTAGGATTTCACCTCAAAAAGTGGTTTAGTATGTTCTAGTATGTATCAAAGTTTCCTCTTACCTAAAGCATGCATGATTAAAAATGTTTATTTTGAAATATGTATTTTATAAGTGTGCTTAAATTGCCTATTGTGCTTGATCAATTTTACACAAAACATGTTACTTATCATGAGTAAATTCAATCCAATTTATGATTATAATACTTTTCATTGATTTTTCACTTTTAGACCTTGAATCTTACTCTTACCTACTTAAATTATCAAATTTTACCATTCAAGCTCAAATAATTAATTGCATATAAAATTCCTAATGAAATTTATGATGCCTCCAAACTTAGATACTATTCTCCTCAATAATAACAAGTATAAAAAGAAAAATGTAAAAGGCTTCCCTTTATGAAGGCTCAAGGAAACAACTTAAAAATTTATAATAACGAGATAAAAATAGATAAAAGTTACAAGATTTGTATTAGAAAAGAAAGTGCAAGGTTTAATACAAAGATCACATAAAACACATAATAACAACACAAGAAACATAGACTATTAAGTACAAAGTGCATAAATGTATGAAAAACATAAAAAGAGTAAAGAAAGGATGGTCATCAATTTGTAAGTAGTGGTAGTGGTGTTGGAGAAAAGCCAACTCTCTCAAAGTAGGCCTTGAGCATCCCATCCATGATGTGCATGCGACTATCCAAAGATGTAAGCCTTAACCTTACTTCACCTTTCAAGGCTTATTGTTAATGGTCCATATGCTCTAAACGATACTCCAAACAAGCCAAAAACCTTTTTAAGGTACCCGTAGATGATGATGGAGGTGGGGGACCATTAGAAGGTCTATCAACCATAAGAGTTACCTCTCATTCTTCTTTTTCTTTATTGTCCCCTTCATTAAATATGTGAACCAACTCATAAACATCATCATTTTAACAATAAGGTTGATGTAGAGCATAGTGTTATAGCTAAGCAAATTTGGTCCCCACCCAATGATTAGGTGATTGATGACATAAAGTTCATATACTCACAAATAATGTGTAAGAAAGGTGGTAAACCTACCAATAAATATATAATTGGAATCCTTCTTAGCTATAATATTTATGTGATTAACAATCCACCAAATAGTGTTGATACTTCTCATACATCACATGAATATAATTATACTCAATTGGCAACCCCATTACTCCACCCCAATCGATAATTCAATAAGAAAGCAAGTAATAAACATATTTAGGTTAGTCCAAAAATTTCAGTGATGTTGCTTACTCTCGCCTCATTTTTCTTTATCCTTCCTAAAGAAACCTATGTTTCTTTATTATCAAAACTAAGAGTAAAATCAATCAACCCTTCATTCTTCAATTCAAAAGCTCCATCTACCTTATCTAATGTAAGCAAATATTCTTTATTGCATAATTGAAAGGTAATAGTCCTAAATCGATAAGTTTCACCTTATGGCTTAGTTTCAAAATAAAGAGTACTTGAAAACTGCAAAGTAAGTTCCTTACGTAATTTGTATATAGTTTTGTAAAGTTTTTCCATCTTAGAATTCTAACATACTCCATGATATCATCCAATAAACCTAAAATTTGTAAAATAGCTAAATCAATAAATTTAGTTTGTATGAAGGCTCTTTTGGACAATATTTCACACCTTGCTTCTTATTTTTGGGCAACAAACATTAATTTTCATCTTAAGGAGGAATATTGAAGCTTTAAGGACCATGCTTGCTTTTTACCATTATCTATTTAGACATGATGAAGGCCAAACTTAAAGGAGATGAAGATGGTTAATGGAGTTTTTTGTGTCATTTTGAAGTAGAAAGGCTAAACTTAAGAAAAAGATGGCAAGACAACACATTTGTGTGAGGATTTTTTTTAAAAAAATGAGAACAAAAGGAAGAAGGATAAATTAAATAGTTGAAATTTTTAAAAGGCATGATCATGCATTCTAGAAATTGGGGGGCGTGGCTATATAGTGAGGATGTGTGTTTAAACTTACTGAAATTGCTTTTGGTGTGCATCATGGCGCTGCATAACCATGTGTTCTAAAGAAAGCCCTGTCCAACCATATGGGGAAGCCATACATTTAGAAAAGCTACTGTCCAGTTTGTTGTTCTTCAAAGCATGGTCATGCTACACGATCGTGATACTCATTTGACCTAATTTTCTTAATTTTTGACTATTAATATGGCCATAAGTCTTACCCCTTATGGTTATAAATCCATTATTTACATTTTTAACATAAAATTAAAGTAAAAACATATAGGAAAACACAAGATTTAAACCAAAAAACATTGAAATGAAATAAAACATAAGTAAATATGAAGAAGATTAAGTATAATAGTTGAAAGAAAACTCCCCTAAACTTGTTTTAAGTCTAATATGTTATTTTCCTCAATTATCAATCATACAAAAACACAAAAACACATGAAAGGACAAGATGCAATAAAAAGAAAGTGAAACACAAAATTAAAGAACAAAGATAAAATAATAGGGAGTTGCCCTAATAACATGTTAATTTAAAGTCTTTAGCTTGACTCTCTTAAGCTTAACTTTTAGAAGGAGGCATTAAGGAGGTGGAAAGTTTATCCCTTAGGCATCAAATCTTCATCATAGCAAGGCTTTAATCGATGCCCATTCACCTTAAAAGTTTTATTCCTTACATTAGTGATTTCAATGGCACCATGGGCGTATATTTATAATTTTGAATAGACTCGACCATTTAGATTTGAGCTTTCTTGAACAAAGTCATAAGCAAGAGTTGAACAAAATGACTTATTGGCCCTCTCTTAAGTCTTTAAGAAGGATGTGTTGATCATGCCATCTTTTAGTCTTTTCCGTGTACACCCTGTTGCTTTCATAAGCTTGGAGGTGTAGTTCCTCAAGTTCATTAAGTTAAAAGCTTCGTATTTTCTCCAGTGAGGTTCATAACAAAGTTAAAATACTTAATTATCCAATTTGCTTTATGTTCCAACTCTATCGGTAGATAACATGTTTTTCCAAATACAAGTCGATAAGAAGTGGTACCAATAAAAGTCTTGTATATTATTTGTAAGCTTAAAACACATCAAGGATCTTCATAGACCAATCTTTCTTTAATGATTTATGATTTTCTCTAAGATTTACTTGATTGTTCTATTAGAAACTTCAACTTAGCCACTTGTTTGAGCATGGTAAAGTGTGGCTACCTTGTGAATGACATCATATTTCTTCAATAAGCCCTCAAATTAATGATTACAAAAATGTGGACTGCCATCAATTATGATTGCACGTGGACCACCAAAAATGCTAAAGATGTATCTCTTGAGAAATTGAATCACCATTTTGGCATTATTAGTTAGAGTAACAACGGCCTCTACCCACTTGGACACATAATCCACTGCTACTAAGATGTATTGATTACCAAAGGACTTGGGGAAGGGTCTCATAAAGTCTATGCTCACACATCAAAGTGTTCTACCTTTATCATAGAGTTTAAGGGCATTCACCATGCTTGGAGATATTTCCTACCCTTTGACACCTATCATAAGTCTCAACAAAGACAAAAACATCAGCAAATAAAGAAGGGCACAAAAAAGCATTATAACACCTTAGTCACCATCTTAGATGGACCAAAGTGTTTACAACACTCATGTATGGAAATGTTGTAAGATATCTCACATTTCTTCTTCTAGGATGCATCTCCTAATGATTCCATCGACGCATTCTTTAAAAAAGAAATGATCTTTTCAAAAATAAGAATTAAATTCATGAAGAAACTTTTTTCTTGTATGAAAATGAAAGTCATAGGTTGTAATACCACTCACCAAATAATTAACAAAATCCACATACTATGGCATGTTGAAAGCCTTAAAGAGAAAAATATGTTAATCTAAAAAGGATTCATTTATAGGATTACTTGCCTCTTCTTTTTTAACATGCTCCAAATGAGAAAGGCGGTCAGACATTAGGTTATCAAACCCCTTTTTATCTTTAATCTCTAAATTGAATTTTTAAGGTAAAAGCACCCATCTTATTAGTTAAGGTTTGCATCCTTCTTTGTATGCAAATAGCATATGATTGCATTATCAGTACAAACAATTACTTTAGAGACAAGTAATTAAGATTTATACTTATCAAAAGTAAAGACTATAGCCAAAAGTTCTTTTTTCATTGTTGCATAGTTGATTTGTGCATCATCAAAGGTTCGACAACATAACAAATGACATAGAACATATTGTATTTACTTTATTCCAAAATGGCTTTTATGGCAAAGTCACTAACATTGCACATCAACTTGAATGCTAAAGAGCAATCTAGCTTAGTCATAATTAGGGCTAATGTTAGCTTTTTTTTCTTTTCAACCTGTTGAAAGCATTAAACACTAAGAAAGGTTAAAAATAGCATTTTTAGCTAACAAATAATAAAGAGTGTTTAGAAATTTTTGTGAAATATTTAATGAAACACCAATAGAAACTGACATGGCCAAGAAAATTTTGAATGCCTTTAATAGAAGTGAGGGGAGGCATCTTGTCTACTATTTTAATTCCTTCGGATGAGATCTTGTGTTCAAGCACAATTCCTTCATAAATGAGTAAGTGATATTTCTCCCATTTAAGTAATAAATTTATCTCCTTACATCTTTGCAACACCTTATCAAGGTTAACTAAGCAATCATCAAAAGAATCGCTAAAAACAGAAAAAAAAAAACATCTATGAAAATTTTGATTGTTTTCTCCACAATATCAAAAAATATGGTCATCATGCATCTTTAAAAGGTAGTCGGTGTATAGCATAAGACAAAAGGCATGTGATGGTTGGCAAAGGTACCATAGGAGCATGTGGATGTGGTCTTTTCTTGATCATTTAATGCTATTTGAATTTAGTAATAACATGAGTAGCCATCTAGAAAGTAATTATGTTAATATCATACCAATCTTTCTAACCTTTGATTAATAAAAGGTAAAAGGAAATGGCCCTTGTGAGTTTCCACATTCAATTTCCTATAATCAATGCACACTCTTCATATTGTCATAGTATTAGTGAGAATATGTTCGGTATGCCTCCATTTTTAGGTATTACTTAGATCGAACTAGGGGTGGCCAAGATTCATGAACCATCGATTATGGCTCAGGAATTAGCAGTTCATGATTCCACCCTTATTGGAACAGCCCTGAACTTCCCTTTGGACGGTGTAGGGCCGGTTCAAAACCTGCCAGTTCTAATTCAGGGTTCTGGTTTGAACAATATTAAAAAATAAAAAATTGTTTGAACTTAATTTTCTTACAAAAAAATAAGCATATATATAAATAAGTGTGTATATATAAGTATATAAAATATATACTTAAATATAAGTATAAATAAATGATTGTATGTGTGTGTGTGTCTATATCTGTGTGTTTTCACGATTTGGAATAGAAACAACTAGTTCTTATTTAGGAACTGACAGTTCCGGCACAACAAAAAGAGGAATCGACCCTGAACCGATCCTTTCACAGTTCAGGGCCGGTTTGATCCCGATTTGGGTTGATTTTAATCGATTTAGAACCATTCCGATTTTGAACCAACACGGTTCCAAACCAGTTCGTGGCCAGGCCTAGATCGAACTAACCCAAGGGCTATCCAAAATACGATAGAAGATCCTCGTATCTAACAATTTAATCACCTCATTTCTAACTACCTCTTTCAAGTTTTAGTTAAGCCTTCTTTGGTGTTCTATGGTGGGTTTATGATTGTCCTCCATTAGTATTTTATGCATGCAATGTCAAGGATTGATCCCCCTAATGTACGCTATAATACACCCCAAAGCTCTAATCCTATTTTAATTCCTTTAGCAACTTATCCTTTTGTTCTTTTATGAGTTCTTTAAAGATAATGATAGGCAAGGTGTTATATTTTCCTAAGAATGCATATCTAAGATGAGAAGGCAATGGTTTAGGTTCAAGTTAAGGAGGTTTAAGAATAGAAGGAAGGGTTATCTGAAGATATTTCTTATAGTTCAAAGGTTCAATGAGAGAAAAAGAGGAAGGATTATCATTTATGTCAAAAGTAAGAATACTTGCCTCATAGGAGTTTGCTATCACATCTTCTTCTACTCTTAGAATGGCAATTTTTTAATTTCAATTACATCAATTTATCGGCATTGTTAATCTAGGCATTATTCTTCATTTACATCAATCCATAGGCATTGTTCATCTTATAGACTTATTGATGGATTGGAACATGTTGAACACTACCTCTTCATCATTAAAATGTAATGTTAAGGTGCCATCACAAACATCCATATGTGTACTTTTGATTGCTAAGAACATATGACCCAAATGGAAAGGACTTTCCATTCTTCCTCCATATATAAAATAATTAAATCTACAGTAGTTAAAAATTTATCTACCTTAGTAACTACACCTTCCATAATTTCCATAGATATTTGATGGAGTGATCAACTAGTTATAGACAAATCATTAATGGCCTCATCTCTTTGATACCTAGTTTTCAAGCAAAGACAAAGGCATTAGATTAATACTGGAGCTTAAATCTCAAAGAGCTTTATCAAAAGAAAGACATCCAATATCATAAGGAATAGTAAAATTCTTAGGATTCCCCTTTTTTAGAGGTAATTTATTGCGGAGAATGACACTACACTCCTTGGTCAATGTAACTCTTTCACATTCCTCTAATATTTTTTTCTTTGAGAAGACATCCTTTATAAATTTAACATATTTTAGCATTTGAGTAAATGTTTCCATAAAAGATATATTGATTTGAATCTTTTTTAGCATCTTCTAGAATTTTGCAAATTATTTGTCCATCGTGTATTGCTTAAGGTACGTGAGATGCGCATGGCTTGATTTTTCTCCTTTGGCTTATCTTCCTTGAGGGGGATCATGTACTCGTTCTTCTTTACCATCTTCATTTTCTCATCTTCCACCTTTGAATTTAGCTCTTTGCCATTCCTTAAGGTGATACCTTTATCTTGGTCTTTGGGATTGACTTCAGAGTTGTTTGGTGAAGTGCCTTAGGATCTAGAACATAGGGCATTGGCTATTTGGTTAGCTTAGATCTCAAGGTTATGGATAGAAAAAGAATGGTTTTTAGTGACCAAGTCTAGTTTCATCTCATCTTAATGATTAAGTTTAACATCGATCTTAGTAAAAAAAAATTTTCATAAGGCTTTTTAAGTTTGATTTCTTTTCTTAAGATAGGTAATTTGGTAATGGGGGGTTGAAAACTAGGTGGGCCTTATGTTTTGGGGTTTAAAGCATTATTGTTTGACTAAGAAAAGTTTGTCTTATTTTGCTAACCATGGTTATATGTGTTGGAGCAAGGTTTATTGGCTAGGAGGTTGAAGTTCCCTATAAAGTTTACTTATTCTTGGATGAATGAATTCCCCGCTTGATAGTTAATGTTTTTATGACCACTTTCCTTATAAAATTTACACATAACCTATATAAATGGAGAGGGGTTGTATTATACTTTAACTTAATTACTTCGTTAAAGAAGTATGAGCACTAGATTTTAGGCCATTGGGATACGATCTCGATGATAAGAAACTACTTCAATTCTTCTCTAAAAACCCTTCCCATGAAAGCCTAAGCCTAAAAGCCCAATTTTGGAATTTCAATAGAGCTTTATACAACCAATGCACTTGGTTATACAACAAACTTAAATGGTCATACAAGCAACCTAATAAAGTCCAAAACTGAGAATATTCTAAAACAATGATTTATTAAGCATGAGAAAGTTGTACAACCAATCAAAAATCTGGACAACCTAATGTTTGTACACTCTACTTTTAAACTATAAACTTTATAACATTCATTAATCTTACCATTAGAAAGCACGAGAAAGAAGGGATTAGGTACAATCCAAGCCTTTGGGCCCAGTTGCACCCATTTTCCCTCTATAAATATCCCTCCCTTTGAAAGGAGAGAAGGAGATCAATTTCCCAAACCAAAATCTAATAAAATTCTCTCAAACCTTAAGAACACCTCACCTAAATAGAAAACACAAATACCCAACACACACCTAAAAGTGTTCTGTTTAAGTGAGGTGTTCTTTTTTTTTTTTTTTTTTGTGGATCCTCCCTTAATCTCTCTAGCTAACTTATCCTCATTGTTCTCCTTATGGTATAGATGATAATATATGCAGATTAAGGGAGGATACACTATTTAAGGACAATTTTAGTGTTTATTATTCTGTTCTAAAGAGTTTTCTTAATATTTTTTTTGATGTTTTGGTCATTCTTTTATCCTAGTTTAATCTTACCCTTCCATGGCTAAAAGTTAACCACCATTTTTCTTGGCAATATTTTAAGATCATTAGGGTAGGTTGGAAAAGGAGTATACCATCCCATGATCCCATATTTTGGTATTTCTATTCTTCCCTAAGTGTTCCTTAGTCTTTATTTGTATGTTTATTATGTTATGCCTTCTTCATTGATGCCATTGCATGCTATTATCCTGTTTCATGTTCCACATTATGTTTAATATGATTAACGATGGATATGGATTGTAGATTAGGCTTTCTTATTGACCACTAACATGGCTAATGACATTATACATTATGGACTAATATGTTAAGAGCTTAAGCTTCAAGGATAAGTTGGTATACTCCTACTTTGACTGTCCATTCCTAATGGGTTTTAAGCTTTTTTTTTCTTCTTTGTTCTTGATTTAGGGACTAATGTTGCTTCCTTTTGCTGGTTAGAAAATCCATCTAATACATGTTTCATATTAGTTCAAGTTAATTTATAGACAATTGATTAATAAAGGCAATTAATTAATAAAGGCAAGGTATAACAATGAACTATTGATTGCCTAAAGGCTAGATCTTTATATCCAGATGAGTTGTAGGTGCTAACCTCTTCTCTAAGTCACATCCAACTCTCAAACTCGATCTCAGATGGGGTGAAGACAGGTTGGACCTTTTAGTTGACCTATTAGGCTCAAAATCCATCATCACCCGGAATTTTGTCCCAACCAAAGTCGGGTGGCAACTCTTTTCATTTAGGGGTTGTACCAATGTATTGCCTTATTTCTGTCCCCTATTGACCAATTAGTTTTCCATAAGGGCTTTAAACATCATACAACTTAAAGGAAGGATCCCTCAATGATTTAAAGCACACCATTGGGTTGTACAAATGTATGACCCTTATCCCTTCGATAAAAAATAAGAGTCATAAGTAAGATTTCACTCATTCAATTGCAATCATGAAATCGAGCACTCACAAGAAAATATTTGAGCTTGTAATGCTTACAATGCATCTAAGTTTTGAATTTTAACTATTTTCCTTAGTGCATTCCTTTTATTGGCTTGTAATTATTATTTGCCATTATCTTTATTAGGTCATAAGCAACATTCTTTGTCTTGTTCAAAAGAGATCCTTCAACATCTATATCTACTATGATTTTAATGTGCCAAAGAGTCCATTGTAAAAGGTATGATGAATAGTTGGCCATTTTGGAATTTAATAGTCTGGGCATCTTTTCAAAAGGTCTTTAATCTCTCATAAGCTTCATTAATAAATTTCCCATCTTATTGGCTAAATGTTATAATCTCATTATGAAGCCTTACCATCCTAGATGAAGGATAGTATTTATTTAAGAAGTCTTGATAGAGTCAACTACAAATGGTGATGCTTCTTAGCTCTAATGAATTAATCCATGCTTTAGCTTTATCCTTAAGAGTGAAGATGAAGAGGTGTAGTCTTGGCACGTCCATAGAGATGCCATTTTGCTTAAAAGTGTCACAAATCTTTAAGAAGTTCACGATATAAGCATTAGGATCATCATAAGAGTCTATGGAATTGAAGAGTATAAGTGAGCATTTGAATGAAGGTCAGCTTGATCCCAAAGTTATTTGCATTAACGCTTCATTTTATAATAGTTTATTGTAATCTTTAGGAGGAAGGCAGTGAATTCCTTGAAGAGCTTGTTTCTTAGTTTGCCATCTCTTAGTTTCATTAATTTCCTGCCTTCTTTAATTAGGTTACATTTAAGCCCAGGATTTAGAGGAATTACATTGTCTTAGTCTTCTAGATTTTGGGTTTTAGTCAAAAACCTAAAGCAAATAGTGAGAAACACAAGTTAAAACAAAAAGAAAACTATAGATTAATATAGGAACAATAACTTTGTATTAAAGATGTTGATCCACAATAATGGCACCCCAAACTTAGTGGGTGATAGAGTGTGCTACGTATAAAATACCCTTAACTACAAGTGCATAAGTTGACAAGTAATAAAGTGTACTTTGAGTATGGATATCATTCTCATGAGGATCGAGTTTAAGTACCAAGTATTTTGTTCCTTGTATTATTTGGAAAACTAAATTACAAAATTATTGAAACTAAATAACAAAGTAAATTAGTAGGAAATAATTAATGGAGAAAGGTAGCTAGGGGTACAACTTCACTTACTATAGTCTCTTAGCATAATAACTAAGCATTAAGCAATTATCAAATGACATAAGACTATAAGGATAACAATAATCTATTAAGGTCTCTTAACATATGATAAATCAATGGAATTATTGAAGTTCCATTCTATGAAAGGCATTTCTCGATAGTTAATTCATAAATTTAAATATGATTAATGGTCATTCAATCAATAACAATAAGCATATAATAATTGTTATCACAACGATGACTTAGATTAGAAAATGATAAGAGTTAAATAAGATCCATTTGCAACCATAGCTAAAACAATTTAGTTTATGATAAAAGAAAGAAAAAAAGAAGAAAGAACAATCAAACTAACAAATAAAAAATGTATGGATTCCTTCTTAAGTTCCTTGGTTGCTTGCATCTTCTTCCTCTAAAGCTCCTAGCCTTGTTCCTTATATCACTCCTTAGCTTATTTAATGCTCTTTGGGTATTTTCCCCCAACCTTTTGAATGGTTCTTCCTTCTCAAATTCATAGGTATAAGCCTCTTTTTATAGTGTGTTTAAGGTCTTTACTAAGTGGGAAGCTTAGGAAGTTAGAATTTGAAGTAATTGGAAGAGATTTGAATGTTTAGTTGTTGCCTTTCTTAGGTTGTATGTCTAGGTTTTTTTAGTGTATCATTGTGATTCCTTTTAAGGTTCTTCAAGCATGGTCATGCATGGTGCCTATGTGTTTCAACTTCTTTCTATCCAAATGAGGCATGACCATGCATGAGATAACATGGTCGTACATTTCCTATATCCTCTTTTTAATTCCTTTGGCTTCAAATGATGGCACGATTGTATTTGAGATAACATGGTTATACATCTCCCTAAGTTCATTTCTTCTTTCCTTGATTCGAAATGGAGCATGACCATTCATATTCAGTGCTTTGATTTCTTTTAAGTTCTTTTCTTTCTTTCCAACCTTACAAAACATCAAATACCTTTCATAAGGTTCTTTTATATGCAAAATCAAATCAAAACTACTTAATTTTAAAAGGAATTAAATTTTATGGCACTAAACAAAGGCAAATAAATGACTTGGACTACCATTATTTATTTATACTAGAGGAATTGATGTGTTTGGCATATGTTGAGTATTCTTAAAAATAAAAAGTTTTAAAACATATATATATCTTTTTGGTGATATGTCTTATCGCTTAATATTTACTTATTTGAGATACTCATTCACTATCTCATTAAGATTTTAAGTTTAGAAGAGATTGAAGTAATAAGATATATTTTTTTTTATAATTTTATGTCTTTGATGTTATAACTCTTGATGTATTTATTTATGTTATGTTAAAGACATATGTTAGATAGTATTAGAACTCTAGTTCATATAAAATTTCTAATAGGATTAATGATTTTATGATCTACATGATTAAGGTTTCTAATGAGATAAGTTTAATAATGATTAATGTTAAGGCTTGTAGTCATATCTTAGTTAAATTTTGCACCCATTTAAACATGATTAATTGAGTTACACACACACACACACTCATATAACTCTTTAAGGATATGAAGTCCTCATAGGTTTTGTTGGAATGGTATAAAGGGTTAACAATAGAAGGGTCCCTTCATAATCCTTCAAGAACCTTGGATGCCTTAGGTGACATATGATTTATAAGATGAGAAATGATGAATAATAAAAGGAATATGCATGTTTAGGCTTGTTATGGCTTTTAGTGGTTTTACACCTACTAATGCCTTATGTTGATCCAATCCTAAGAATTGGGTCATGATAAAATTAGCATCAAAGAAAAAGTTAAAAGATTCTAAAGGCTAATATAACGTGATGAATTAATAGAGCTAGATGAGTCCATAATGTTAGAATTAGAAATGAAAGGCTAAGTATTCCCCATCATTTTGATTATTATCACTTGGGCATTATAATTTCACATGATGCTTGTTTATGATATGGTATTACATCTAGATTTGTTGTGTGCAATGTTGTATGAATGATAAGTTTTACCTGTTGCATCTTATGCTTACAACCTTTGTTTGTATAATGAATTATTATTTTTATAAAAGAAGAATATAAGAAGGAGATTTGCTTAAATATATAAAGAAATTTGTGATGAGGGTTTAATAGAATTAGTAAATAAGTAGGTTGCTCCAACTAGAAAATCTAAATAAGGAACTAAAGGTAGTAAAGGCAGGGGTAAAGGCTGACAAAAGGATCGACCTCAAGCCTAAGCCCAAGAAGAGTACTAATTCCTTACAAGAGATCTCATTGCTACCTTTGTTGGTATGAAACAAGTGATGTAATGTATAATAAACAGATTAACCAGGCCTTAGTCCCACCTTAATATAAATAAAGGAGAAAAGTATTTAAAGGTGATGATGATAAATTAAGGATGTGGGATTATTCAAGGTTAAGCCTCTAAAGTTCAAAGTAGGGAATGACCCTTTCTAATATGTCAAAAAATATAAAAGTCGAACTAGAAAATTAAAAGTTGATAAGCTTGAAAGATTATAGTAAGGAGATGGTGATCAAAGTATTGATTAGTTTACAAAAAAGTTTGAGTGTTTGATTTCTTTCGTAGGCAAGAACTAAAGAGATGAGAGAAAAAGTGCTGAAGGTATGTATAGAAGCTTGGACCTAATTATCAGTCCCTCAATATTATAGCAAAGACATTTTCTTTCACCTCTTTAGTCGATGTAGTTAAACATATAGAGAGTAATTATAAATAGGCATATGAAGATTTTCTTTCACTAAGCTTGCCATGCCTGTGGCAAATATGATGTCTATATGAGGGAGTATTATAGGATTACTTTCTATTTTCACTTCCTTTAAGCTTTCCATACCCTAAACTCTTGATCAAACACTGGACTCATTAATTTTAAAAAGAGATTTACTTGAAAGCCATTTCTTTGTCAAGATCAAAGTAATTTCTTTAAAGATTTAAGGATTATTCATATTATTATTCAAGCTTAAGGAAACTTATTTCATACTCTCTTTTTAATTATATAAACTTATTTTCTATCATGTTTGAGTTTAAATTATGGTAAGAAATTCACATGCAATTTAAATTTTGCTTGGATTAAGGTTTAAAGCTTATAAAGAACTATTTAGTGATTTTAACTATAGATAATGATCAACCCTTATAATGGTGCTTCATTTAGCTTCGCCATGACAATTCTAGAGTTATTTAGGTGATGGATTCATCATAGGTAAGTCTAAAAATTCAAATATCATAAAAGGAACATAGGATTTAGTTTAGTTTTTAATGGTTTTGTACTATTTCTTATTAGATTGATAAGAATAATGATCATAATTTGTTTTTTGTCCATAAGAGACATAAGGAGGTAAAAAGAGCTACTTAAAGTTTTAAGTCATCAATTTCTTAGGTGGATAGCAAGTTGTAAATATATATTAATTATTATGACATTTCACCATTCCTTTCCCTCTCTTTTTTACATATATACATCAAATGAATATAGAACAATAAGAATAAAAAGGTAAATTGCATGGAAATGTCTCCTTTCATTTAAGATGCATTATTTAAGTTATATGTGCATATTAAGTTATGATGACTTGGTAGCTCCAAAGAATGATTGATTTGTCACTTAGTTTATGATCAATCATGATTAGGTAAAAAAGTATGGATAATGTTAATTAAATAAATTAATACATGTATGAGCATTGTTAATTAAATAAATTAAAACATGTTAATGGCTCAAGTTTCAGAGTACCCCATCATCTTAAGTTCAAAAAGTCAAATAAGTTGGCCCATGTCAAGGAATACTCTTATCGCATAGATAAAGGTTACAACATAAGGAGAAGAGAGAGGTTTCTTATAGCCTAAGAGGCAAATTAGTAATTTTAACTACCATTTGCTTATTATGTTAGAGAAAATTATATGTTTTTCAATATGTTGAATATTGAAATGAATAAAAATTTCAAAATAATATATGTACGTTTCATAGTAATTTTCATATTGATTAATATTTACTTATTAAGTTGAGACACTCAATCTTCATCATGCTAAAACTTGAAGTTTAGAAGAAGTTGAAGCTTTAAGAGAAGATTTATAGTTTCATGTGTTTGATGTTGACTTTTATTGTATTTAATTATATTAAGTACATGTATTGAACAATATTATAATTTTAGTTCTCGCATAATTTTTAAAAGGATTGATTTGTATATTTAAGCCTTATAGTAAGATAAGTTTGATAATGATGAATGTTAAAGCTTATAGTCATATCTTAGTTTAATATGGTGTGCATATAAGCTTGTATGATTAAGTATAATATATGCATATATGAGATAACTGAAAGTTTAATGAACTCCCTAAGAATAATTTGTTCCTATTAGCTTAATTGGGATGGCAAGAAGGATTGAACATAAAGGTTTCCCATCATAATCCTTCAAGACTTTTAGGATTGTTAGATGAGATATGATTTATGAGATGAAATGTGATGAATGATGGTATGAATTTGCCTGCTTGCATTTGTTACAACTTTTGGTGGCTTTAAGCCTTCTTGGTGTCTAGCATTAACCTAACTCTTATAATTGTATCATGACAAAGTTGGTATCAAAGTAAAGATTTAAAAGATGGAAGAAGGCCAATATAACATAATGAGTTAGTAGAGTTACGTAAGTATATAAGGTTAAAAAAAATAAATGTGCAATTGAGTATTCCCTTTATAAGGTCAAAAATAGAAATGTGTAATTGAGTATTCACTTTCATCTTAATTACTTTCACTTATGCTAGGTAATTTTGCATGATACTTCTTTATAATATGGTACTAAGTCTTGATTGTTGTGTAGAGTTTTGCATGAATGATTAGTTTTGCTTGATGCATCATATGTTTAACAACTAATTTTAAATTTGATGTGTTTTAGGGTGTGCATTGTATGTTTAAAGTGTTCATGGCATTTTTCATGCATATGTTTGGAATCTTTAGAAAAAATGTAAAACAGGCAAATAAAATTGAACTTCATGCTAAAAAGGGTGAAAAAAGTAAGACTAACATGAATAATAGCAATTCCACAATTATGGTGGAAATTCTAGAACCATGATGGAAGAAGAGCTTTTCAACAATGTTGGTTCTCAAAAACCATGACTATGGTTTTAGCCTAAAAATTACTAAAAAGTTTAAAGCTTTCCAAGCTATTTTTTTCCCCATAATTGTGATTTTGAAACTAGGATTGCATTGACCTTAACACTATATATACTTTCTCTTATTTGAAAGTTTGCCATTATTTCTAAACTCCCTTTATATATAATGCCTATATATATATATATATA
>CATIWR010400458.1:0-71218 GCA_949677035.1 Omphalea diandra
AAGATGAGGATATACCCAAGTTGTACGAATCAGCTCGAGCAGAAAGCTGTTATTTGCGGTTCTTAGAGCAATTGAACAAGCAAAAGCAAGCAGAATCATCCTCTCAACCTTCAATCTTGAGGACAATCATATTATGCCACTTGAGAGAGATTCTTATTTCTGGGTTCTTTGCTTTGTTAAAGATACTTACTTTGTCAGCAGGTCCTCTGCTGCTTAATAACTTCATTTTGGTTGCCGAAGGAAAAGAAAGTTTCAAGTATGAAGGCTATGTATTGGCCTTAACACTTTTCATTTCGAAGAGCTTAGAATCCTTATCACAAAGGCAGTGGTATTTTAGGTCCAGGCTTATTGGTTTGAAGGTGAGATCTTTGCTCACAGCTGCAATATATAAGAAGCAGTTGAGATTATCAAATGCCGGTAGACTGATGCACTCAGGTGGTGAGATAATGAATTATGTTACAGTAGATGCTTATAGAATTGGTGAGTTCCCCTTCTGGTTCCATCAGACATGGACAACAAGCCTTCAGCTGTGCATCTCTCTTTTCATTCTCTTCAATGCAGTGGGGCTAGCAACAATTGCAGCTTTAGTGGTTATTATAATCACTGTCCTTTGCAACACCCCACTTGCTAAGTTACAACATAATTTTCAAACTATGCTTATGGTGGCACAAGATGAGAGATTAAAGGCATGTACTGAGTCTCTTGTTAGCATGAAGGTATTGAAATTATATGCGTGGGAATCCCATTTCAAGAGTGTCATAGAAAATCTGAGGAAAGTGGAGTACACATGGCTGTCAGCGGTGCAATTGCGAAAAGCTTATAATGGTTTTCTCTTTTGGTCTTCTCCTGTATTGGTCTCTGCTGCTACCTTTGGTGCATGCTATTTCCTAAACATTCCTCTACATGCCAATAATGTTTTCACTTTTGTGGCTACTTTACGTCTAGTTCAAGATCCTATTAGAGTTATCCCTGATGTTATCGGAGTTGTCATTCAAGCAAAAGTAGCTTATGCACGTATTGTAAAGTTTCTTGAGGCACCAGAATTGCAAAGTGGAACTGTCAGGCAAAAGCGAACCATGGAGAACGGTAACCATGCCATTTCTATTAAATCAGCTGATTTTTCTTGGGATGATAATTCGTCAAAGCCAACACTCAGAAATGTGAATTTGGAGATTAGAGCTGGTGAAAAGGTGGCAGTATGTGGAGAAGTTGGCTCTGGCAAATCAACACTTTTGGCTGCAATTCTTGGAGAAGTTTCAAACACAAAGGGAACCGTAAGCATTAACGGCCTTAGTATTTCTGTTTTCATAGAACAATTTCTTTTCTTTCCCCTGAGTTGACCTCTTTCGCAAGCTGAACTAACAGTTATTTACTGATTAATGATCCTGTCCCATTCTTGTGATATACAGATAGAGGCGCGTGGGAAGATTGCCTATGTTTCTCAAACGGCTTGGATCCAGACTGGAACTATACTAGATAACATTTTATTTGGCTCTCCCATGGATAGCCAACGGTACCAAGACACACTTGAGAGATGTTCATTGGTAAAGGACCTTGAGTTGCTTCCTTATGGTGATCGTACAGAAATAGGAGAAAGAGGAGTTAATCTTAGTGGTGGTCAAAAGCAGCGAATTCAACTCGCTCGTGCTCTCTACCAGGATGCGGATATTTATCTCTTGGATGATCCATTTAGTGCTGTTGATGCACATACTGCTACCAGCTTATTTAATGTAATCTCAATTTTTGAACGGCAAGTTGTTTTCTTCACTGATTATTAGCTTTAGTTATGTGAAAGCTAACTTCAATCTTGACAGGAATATGTCATGAGGGCACTTTCAAGTAAGACTGTCTTACTAGTGACACATCAAGTTGATTTCCTGCCAGCGTTCAATTCTGTTTTGGTTGGTATTGTTTGATCCTGGTGCTGAACGAACAAGTTTTAGCTCTAAGACCAAAATATTATTAATGAGCAACATTCTTTAATTTGTTAATTATAGCATTAACTTAGTTTATTTTGTTGACAGTTGATGTCAGATGGCGAAATCCTGCGAGCAGCTTCTTATCATCAGCTTTTAGTCTCAAGTCAAGAATTTCAGGACCTTGTCAATGCTCACAAAGAGACAGCTGGCTCTGAAAGGCTTAATAAGATTACTACTACTAAGAAAAGAGGATCATCTGCTGTGGAAATTGAGAAAACATATGTAGACGAGCAACTTAAATTATGCAAAGGAGATCAATTAATCAAAAAAGAAGAAAGAGAAGTTGGGGATACAGGATTTAAGCCTTATATTCAGTATCTAAATCAGAACAAAGGATACTTATACTTCTCCCTGGCGGCTCTTAGTCATCTTATGTTTGTGATTGGTCAGATATCACAGAATTCTTGGATGGCAGCTAACGTTGATAAGGCTGATGTTAGTCCATTGAAGTTGATTGTCGTCTACTTAATAATTGGAGTATCTTCCACATTGATTTTGCTATGTAGATCTGTTTCTACGGTTGTATTGGGTCTTGAATCATCCAAATCTCTATTTTCACAGCTACTAAATTCCCTTTTTCGTGCGCCTATGTCTTTTTATGACTCCACACCTCTTGGAAGAATCCTCAGTCGGGTAAGAGCATCTCAATTAGAAAAATGATAACATCTTTATGTGATGTAATGTGCAACTAAAGTACCATATCTGTGCTTTTTTTTCCCCCTGATAGGTATCATCCGATCTGAGTATTGTTGATCTTGATGTTCCATTCAATTTAATCTTTGCCGTGGGTGCTACTATAAATGCTTATGCTAATCTGGGAGTACTGGCTGTTGTTACCTGGCAAGTCTTGTTTGTCTCCATACCAATGGTTTATCTGGCAATTCGTTTACAGGTATTTTTTGATGAGCAAACTACGCAAGAGAGAAAATTTCTTAACTACCGTGCTAATTACCTATTTGGACACAAGATGATGTAGCAGCATGAACACATGGCACTCAAACTGTAACCTGATTAGTGTTGGCAAATCCTTTATTTTAATATCTATTTAGTCTTAGATGACTATGTGGCAATATTTCATCCTGCCCTTAGATAAAATCCCTCTCCTTGCAGGAATTTTATTGTCATAGATTCTATCCTGATAAATAAGTTTATCTGCGGAGATATTATTTTTCCTCTACAAAAGAGTTGATGAGGATTGATGGCACAACCAAATCTTTAACCTGATTAGTGTTCGCAAATCCTTTATTTTAATATCTATTAGTCTTATATGACTATGTGACAGTGGCAATATTCCATCCTGCCCTTAGATAAAATCCCTCTTCTTGCAGGAATTTTATTATCATAGATTCTATCCTGATAAATATGTTTATCTGCAGAGATATTATTTTTCCTCTGCAAAAGAGTTGATGAGGATTAATGGCACAACCAAATCTTTGGTGGCAAATCATTTAGCTGAATCGGTAGCAGGTGCTATGACAATAAGGGCATTTGCAGAGGAAGAGCGATTCTTTGCAAAGAATCTTGAACTTGTTGACACGAATGCTAGTCCTTTCTTCCACAGTTTTGCTGCAAACGAGTGGTTAATTCAGCGATTGGAAACATTCAGCGCAACTGTTCTTGCCTCTGCAGCACTCTGCATAGTTTTGCTTCCTTCTGGAACTTTTAGCTCTGGTGAGCGTATAAATTTCCTTTACATGCTACTTTTTCTATTCACCAGACCTCCACATTGCTCATCTGAATATGCTTTAATAAACATCGGTGAAATGTATGTGAGTAATAGTTAAAATATAGATTGTGGACTCGTCAATTTGTGGAAGATCATGATAAGTACTTTCATTATTGTAGGATTTATCGGAATGGCACTGTCTTATGGTCTTTCATTAAACATATCCCTGGTTTTTTCAATTCAAAACCAGTGCACCTTAGCAAGTTACATAATTTCTGTTGAAAGACTTAATCAGTACATGCACATACCAAGCGAGGCCCCTGAGGTGATAGAAGAAAACCGTCCTCCAACCAATTGGCCTGCAGTAGGTAGAGTCGATATCTGTGATTTGGAGGTAAATCCTTGTTCAGCTATTCAATGTCTGATGTTAATAGACAAAGATTAGTTTATGTGTATACGCACGCTAAGCAATTTTGACTTTAAACAGATCAGATATAGGCCTGATGCACCACTAGTTCTTCGAGCAATCAGTTGCACGTTTGAAGGAGGGCACAAGATTGGTATTGTTGGCCGCACTGGCAGCGGAAAGACTACTCTTATCGGAGCTCTATTTCGTTTAGTGGAGCCAGTGGGAGGAAAGATTGTTGTAGATGGCATTGACATCTCTAAAATCGGACTTCATGATCTGAGGTCTCGATTTGGAATAATACCTCAAGATCCTACTCTTTTTAATGGGACTGTGAGGTACAATTTGGACCCCTTATCTCAACATACTGATCAGGAGATATGGGAGGTATTTTACATTTCTTCTTCACAAAGTCTTAAATGTTGACACTCAAAACAGTCTTTTTACATAGCAGTGGCTAAGGTGTTCGTTCTCTATCCTAGGTTCTTGGCAAGTGTCAACTACGAGAGGCTGTAGAAGAGAAAGAGCAGGGCTTAGATTCATTGGGTAAGTTCTTGAGTGCTAAATTTCAGGAAGTATGTCCACTTTTGATTGTATTCAGCATCAAATGATTAAGAGCCTGCTACACAGTTGTGGAAGATGGAGCAAACTGGAGCATGGGGCAGAGACAATTATTCTGCTTGGGGCGTGCACTTTTGAGGAGAAGTCGGATACTGGTGCTTGATGAAGCGACTGCATCAATTGACAATGCAACTGACTTGATCCTCCAAAAAACTATTCGAACTGAATTTGCAGATTCAACTGTGATCACAGTAGCTCACAGAATACCGACCGTGATGGATTGCACCATGGTCCTTGCTATCAGTGATGGTGAGTTTCATTTTTTCATCTCTCATGTAAAAAATGGATGTGTATATCCTGCATATGGCTCACGTGGGGAAGAAATTTTATTATGTATTTAATTAATGTGGGTGTCTTTGTTGCATTTCAGGAAAACTAGTCGAGTATGATGAGCCAATGAAGTTAATGAAGAGCGAAAGTTCGCTGTTTGGGCAACTCGTAAAGGAATACTGGTCTCATTATCGTTCTGCAGAATCACATTGAAGATGATAATCAATTCTTATGTATCCCCATAGCAAAGAGGAAGGGAAGAGAGTGTTCAGGTGGGAAGTGCAGTGCATAGTATTACAGGACTGAATCGTAACAACTTGAACGGGGCACTTAACTTCTCATCCAGTGCGTGTAGCTGTATCTAAAGGACACGATTTACCATGAAAAGTTTATTAAAATTGATGATTCGGCTGCAGCTTGATTTTCCTTCTCTTTTTGAGAGCAACGTAGATAGAATTCCCTTGTAAATGGCCAAAGCATCCAGAAAAGACATCATCTTTAATCTGTAATACCAATATAACCCAGGCCAGTTAGTGTCTTATCAAATTTAGTTATGGTTTGGAAATTGGACGAACAGTAATGTCTTGCCTAGCAGAAATCAGAGGAACTATTTCTTCATTCTAAAACGAATATGTGGTTCATAAAGTGGCTGTCGTTTATTTGTTGTGTTCTTGTCCAGTGATAAAATTGACCGCTTACGAATATCTACTTTTGATGGAATGATTTGCTTGAATAAATTGAACAAAACCTCTTCACAAGATGTTCCTGGACTTATGTCTTGTTATTCAAGGACATGCTGAAAAAAACATGGTGCCTCCCCTCGAATCAACAACTATTCTCTATTTTTTATACAGGACATGAAAAGATTCAAAGTTCATCTATTTAGGCAGCAGGCTCTAAGATTATGCCATCAACACGCTAGTTTAAAGAGATGAGTTCCTGGGCAAATCCTTATTCTTCATTTTTGTGCAATATATGTTTCTTTTCATCCAATATATGTTTCTAAATCTTTATTCTGTATCACGCTGGTTCAAAGAGATGGTCATGGACTGAGCATGTTCTTTCCTATCTTTCAAAACTAAGGTTATTCATTCGATTATTCTTTTTCTTCAAGATTTTTTTTTTGTTTCTAATAGTCCCACTGTCTTCTTCTTCTTCTTATTTTTTTGTTTTATTTTTATTGTTCAACTGCTAGTTTGTCAAAAATTCTGTTTTATTTCCTGGATACAACAGGACACACAAAGCATATACTGAGAAATGTGTATTTTTGTTTTACTTCAAGAAAGCTTGTTCTTCTTCTTCTTCTTTTTTTTTTTTTTTTTTTTTTGTTTTATTTTTATATATCTCCTGCAGTATAAAGTATTTACCTCGTATAATTTTCACGCTTACTCTATAAGTAACTGGTAAGCACAGGATTTTCTCTTTTAGTTCCTTACTTTTTATTGCGATGTTGCTTTTTCTACAATTAACTTTTAGTTGCTCTAAGGAGGATGTCCAACTCAATAGCCCGTCCCCTGTTCCTAGACTAATCCAAATTCAAAGAGATTGAGTTATGTTATCATGAGATCCTAACAAACTGAAGTAAAATGCCCATGCCCTTCAATTAATGGAAAGGGGGAGGTTCAACATAAACATCCAAAGAAAATGATCAAACAGGGGTATGATTGATATTGCCAATGCACAAAACTGAAAACAAGAACTGCTAAGGAAGGATGATAGAGTATAATGATATACTTGATTATAGAATAAATACCAGAATTCGAATAGCTACAGAATGGCATTGTGCTCTTCTCTCTAAGGTCCTCCAAGAATTGCATTTTCAATATCTTCCCTACTCAATGCATAACTGAATCTCCTCTCCACATCTTTTTCAAGATTCCCCGGTCCACTCTTCAAATACCTGTATCACATGACACAACTTTATCAGCCTACAATTAGTCAATAAGGTATTCCTTGGTTGTCTGCTAACAGCAATCACAAATAGCTTTACAAAAACCATACTGAAGAAAGTCTAACAAACCAACTGCTTGAATCTTAGTTTGCAGTGGATGAAAACATGCATGCAAGCTTATTTGGCTAGCTTAATCTTAGCTTCAATATCATGTCTCAGTCAGTCATTCCTTAAATTTAATTACTCGACAATTCACATACTGTAAAACTAAACCCAATTATGCCCAGTACATTACATTTTTAAGGCCAGGAACCCAGTAATTTAATCAGTACTAATTTTTTTAACCAAAATCCTTCATGTATAGTTGCATTTTTTTTAGGGGGAGTTTGGCTATTGAATTCATTACCTCATAACTCTAGAGACGACTCTAATACTACTGAATCAAAAGTTTATTGGCATATTTGCTGTATTTTTGTCTATCTTAGCAAATGTAAAATGTCAAACATTTTATTGAAATCTTACGAATTACACAGCAAATTAGCTACAAACATTCCTTCTTTGTCATGTTATTGCGAATGTAAAGGCAGAAACTTTATTAGCTCCACAACAATAGCTATATCATGGCGTAATTTGGCTAGTAAAATTAATGCAAAATTAACGACAGACCAAAAAGACCTAAACTTTTTACCTTATATACAGATCAGTCGTGTCAAGATATAACTGGGCGTGCCAGTCAAGCTTCTCGATCAACCAAACGGCACGGTCGTCTTTGGTCTGGTAAAACCCTAAACGCCTAAGCCAAGCCTCAATGCAAGGCAAGCTATGGGAATACAAAGGTTTCTTCTTGTCAGGAAGTTTGTGGAGCCACTCGTCTTCTGTAGACGATAATTCCTCCTCTGCTTCAGATGACTTAGAGGAAACTAAATTCAGGGCTTGTCTTTTTTGTAAGTGGAGGAAACAAGAAGGGGATTTAGATAAAGGAAAAGGGCATGGGATGGTGGAAAGATGAGAAAATCTTGAAGTAGTTGAGGTATGTGCATGAGGTAGTGAATGGGTGTAGGTGAATACAGAAGAGGAAATGGTAGACATGTTGATTTGTTGGTTGGTCTTGTAATTCGGGTTTTATTGGTTCATTTAATTTTTATGTTGGTGAAGAGGAATTTGATGAATTTGAGATAGTTTCAGATGAGCATGGCAAAGGGCTCAACACTCCATTATCTTCATTTGGCAGTTTGGTTATATGGTGTGAGCGAGCAGACGGTTGTTCTGTTTTCGTTTGCCATGTGGCGAATTGAAGTTGCCTGGGAGGAATTGAACGCCTTTTAGGCTTTGACTGCTAGCAGTAGCATGTGAGTTCAATTGTATTGAATCTGCAATGCAGAAAGGAAGACTAATTTCAGTTTCAGTCCTTAATTTCTAACAACCTATTTAATTAATGGATTTTTCTATGTTAGTTTGTGTGTATTACCTAATTATAAAACAAGTGATATATATATATATATATATATATATATATATATATATATCATTTTCAACATGTGTTATTTTAATTTTATTTAATTATAAAATATTAATAATATATATTATTCATCCAATAATTGAGTGTAATACATTGAAAGTAGTAAAAAAAATATCTTTTAATTTATTTCTCTATTATTAATTTTTTTTAATCATTGAATGAAAAACTGGAAATAATACTTACTTAATTGTAGTTAAAAATTTATTTATGATCATATTTTCATCTAATAAAAAAATTTTAATTTTAATTTTTAATTATTGAGAGATTCAATATTAAATTTCTTTTTTTGAAAGAAGTCATTATTCTCTCTCATATATTAAAACCTAAAAGAAAACTCAGGTATTGGTAAAACTTGTTAAACATTTTAGCTCCTTTTTATTATTATTTAGCTTTTTTCTTTCTCTCTTTCAATGAATTTTGATTTTTTCTTTTATTTTTAAAAAGATTTATTTTTTTTAAGTGAAATCTTTGGATAGTTTTGAGCTTTCAAATTTATAGATGATGATCTTTTGAATCTTTTATTTCTTCTAAATTTGTAATATTTTTCATCTTATTTTATTATAGTTGTCTATGATTGATTGATAATTACATTCGCATAACAGTTAATCAATTTTTTTTTTTAATAACGAAGTAGCTTAGATATACTTTATTGGAATTTGAAGACTAAATTAAGCTGTTGAAGTGGTTGCTTTGATAGTTTGTTGGGAAAATTCTCAATAAAAAAGGAGGATTCAATTGAACGTTCAATATAAGCATGTAGGTTTCCAGCTTCTTTCTTAATGCATTTATCCATTTTTGTAAACTTTAGGCAAAAACACGTTTAGGATCCTTAAACTTTATCTGTTCATACCTTTAAACACCTTAACTAAATTTTATTCACTTTAACATACTTCTATATTTTTAAACCTGTTTTTAAAAGCCTTTTTTTAACTTTTATTTGACGATTGAAATGCACTTATTGTTAAGAGTAATGAATTATAAAATAGATGATAACTTGAATGCTGAGTGAGAAAAAAATAATTGACAAATATTTTGTTTCATTTATTATTTTTTCTATTATTTCTCTTATAATTTTTATAAAATAAAATTAAGAAACTTTATCTCCACAAACTCAATAGATTTTTTTTTCTCTTCCTCCATTGAATCCACCATCTCCTTCCTTGTCAAAATTTTTAATTTTAAATCCATTTATATATATATTTTTCAATATATTCTCTCACTCATGTACCATTATATATATAAAAAATTGTTACTTTTATAATTTTCAAATAAGAGTTCAAATGATATTATTAGAATAATTCTCATGTTAAGCACTTTTGAGGGCTAAAATAAGATTATCAAAGTCAAACAAAACGAAATTAGATATTATAGATTATAAGCAATTAAAGAAAAAATAAGCGAGCTAATTTTGAAACTTTTAGGTTAGCTTTAATAAGTTTATGCAAAATAGTTTGATTGATATCTATATAAAATTTGAAGAGATCGATAGTGTAAAGAAATTTCATGAGTGATAAAGATTTAATATATTTAAATTTATTATTTATGAGTATTAAATTTGAATAGGTAGAGTTTGTGCTAAAAAGTATTTGAGAAGAATATTAAAAAAGAATTTATATTCTTATATTATTCTAGTTTATAACTTTTTATTTTTATTTATTATTGAGAATTTATTGGATATGATATTTATTAAGAGTTTGGATTATGTGAGTTTAATTTCATGAAATTTAATGATAAATTATTAGTTTATGATTTGGTGATGTTTAGAGAAAATTTTGTAATTAATATACTTCAAATTAATATTTACAGAAAAAAAAAGAGTTTATATTTTCTTTTTCTTTTTCAATTAAATATTTGTAAGTATATGATATTTTTTATTTGTTTTTTTAAGACATGTCACACAATTAATTCATACGTCACATCGTTAATGATGATGCTCAAAAAGGTTGTCATGAAATACTTCGGAAAAATCTAAGGGCTTAAAATTAAAACAATTTAGTTGAGGGGTTTAAGAGTATAAACAGATAAAGCGTCAGTAGTTTTTGGCACGTGGCTCCAATGAATTCAGCAGACCAGCATGCCCGCCAAATAAACCCCATTTTCGTATTCCCGCTCTTCCTCCCCTTTACGATTTCACTTAAACGACACCGTTTACTCCGGCTCGTCTTTCTTCTCCCCTTGCTGGTTGATCCTAGATCATCTTCAAATCTGGAAAACAATTATCCGTTTCAACCTCTGCAATGGAAGCCATAGACCTAATCACAGATTACAGCCGGACCCAACGCGTAGTCCTACTCATAGACCTAAACCCACTTCTCCACCTCAAACACCCAAACCAAAGCTCATACCTAACTTCTCTTCTTTCCACAGCTAAAACCCTTCTCTCTTTCCCTCCACTCTCTTCTTCTCTCTGCTCTTTTAAGCCCTTCTTTTCTTCGCTCTCTCCTCTACTCTCCTCCTCTAAGCTGTCCATTCCTTCCCTCTCTCTCTCTTTCAACCACCCAATCCCCACCCTCGATTCTCTCACTTCTCTCCTCTCCAACCCCATCGACACAACTCCACCCCCCATTCCCTCCCTCTCGCCTCGGGCTCTTCATCTTGCCGCCTCCATGCGCCAGATTCTTCACGATTACGCCTGGGATTCCGTCATCTCTGATTCTGTATCGGGCACGGTCTCGAATTGCGATTCTTGTTCTGTTAAGTCTAATTTAGTTATCTTGTTTTCCCCAATTGTTAGGTCTTTTAATTGTTTGGCGGATTTCTTTGATCTGGGGCCCGATGATGAGTGTTTGAGGAATAAGGAGGGTGAGTTTGTTATTAAGTTTCGTAAGACGTTTGGTAGTGTGAATGAGGCGTTTGTTAATAGGGACATTCATTTTAGTTGGGTTGAAATTAAGTATGAGATAGGTTGTGATGCAGAATCAGAAAGGTGTGATATTGGTGTTGAATCTGAGTTATGTTTTGGGTTTTTTGAAAAGGGGATTAGGGATTTAGGATGGGGGTTTTGTTCAAATGAGGCTATTGTTCTGGGTTCTGCACTTGTTCCTTTTGGATTGATTTATCCAAGGATTGGGATTTCTCCCAGGTTTCTCGACTTGGATCATAGTTGTAGGAATGTTTGTGCGCAACTGACTCTTGAGATTGTGGACGTGAGTGGAAAGCCTTTGGAATGTAAGTGTTGTGATGTGGAATTGGTTAATTTAAACATGCTTTCTGCAATTTCTCTGAAATTTGTTGATATGCAAACTGATAGACGTGAACATAGGAAAACGTTTTGGGGGGATTTTGGCTGTGGAATAACTAAATTACAAGTTAAGGCAGTTCAAAAACATGATAACTGTGTAAAGTTCGAGGGTTCTGATCCCATTCTTGTCCGTGAGCTTTCAGCAGATTCTGGAAAAGGTCGAAAAGAGAGTTGCAGTGAGTTTTACGGAGATAGAGTTCTTGAAATTCTAGGTATGGAAATGGCTGAATTGGCGCGAAGACAATCTGTACCCATGTGGGAAATGTTTATCAGTTTCCTCTATAGAGAAGATTACTGGGCTTTGGTGTCTCTTTCAAATGGCAATGGCAGTTCACTTACAGGATTCCTGAAACCTTTTACAATTTCTTCAGCTCTCCTCTCGATTATAAGAGATCAATTCAACTCTGAATGCATCATAAATGAATTTGATGGAGCAGGTTTAGGCCAGTTTGTTATCAAGACAGACACTGAAATTTGCAAACCCAAATTTGATTTTAGCTCCTCATTTAGACTCGCATCTTCTCAATCTGGGCCATCACCTTCATACAAGCAGGCCGAAGCTGGAGATGGTGAAAGGAAGAAGAAAAAGAAGAAAAAATCAAATATGCTTCAGGAACTAACTTGGAGTGCCTTCTGTAAAGAAGCATTAGAAGACTTCCACATAGATTTGGAAGATGTTTACTTTGCCAATGGGTGCAGGAAGTCAAAGAAGTTAAAATTTCTGAAGTGCTGGATGAAACAGATTAAACAATCTAACTATTGTAGCTTGACTATCCCGGAAAGATCCAAGCTGCATCAGGACTTAACGAAGTTACCTCAGGAATCTGAACAACCAATTGCCTCCTGTTCCTCAGTGGGAGAGGATTCTTTGACTGGGGCTTCTAGAGTCCAGGATGAAGTTGTTCTTGGTTTTTGCTCAGATTCCTTGGAAAGTTTTTTTAATGACGTGCCCCACAAAATCCAGCAAGGGCTTGAATCTGAAGAAGTAGACTTGGGGTCTTTGGCAAATCGACTTGTTAACTCATCTATATATTGGTTGTACCAAAAGCATGAAAATCTTGTAAAATCTGTTGATCCTTCTACTAACATAATTGCTGTTGAGCTAACAAAAATTTTACTAAGGGATCCTAAGGACTTAGCTGCTATGTACAGAAATAGTGATCCATCCTGGCACACATCTAACCAGAGTGCTACTGCAGTTACTTCAGAAAACATAGTTAGACAGTATCCTTTTCTTCTTTCCTTTGCCTTTATTTTTTTGGTGGGGAAGCAAGTTTGGCATTTTATGTGTCTGTATTTTTGCTATTTAATTGTTTTGTAACATTCTCATGGTTTGCAACAGCACTTTCCTTGATTAGCCTAAGCTATGAATTACAGATTTTGTTTCGGATGGAGATACTCCAATCAGAGGTTGGAGCAAGTTTGGAGGATTCCGCAAAGCAAAAATTTGTGAAGCAAATTTGCTTACTTTTAGAGACCATTCAGTGCCATCTGCAGGGAGGCTTTTTTGGTGATTGGAGCCTCCATAAATATGTGGGGAAGATTATAAAAAGCAGGTATTCTTAGCTAAATAAAGTTCACATTTTCCTCTGAAACTATTTTGTATGGTAATCTCTTAGTTTCCTTGAGTCCAGCATAAACTAAATCATTATTGAGTGTTGAAGCTGTTTAGGATGGATATTTCTGGTGCCTGCTATTCCACCCATTTTATTTATGCAAACACTAATATTTTGTTCCGTACCTTGTATTGGATGCAAAGAACTTTACTGGTAGAGTAATTTCCATACATTGAATAATGGTATATGCTTCTTTTTTCATTTCAGAGCATATTAATGCTGTTGTTCTGTCGTCGTGTATATCATAGGTGCACAGTACATTACTTGAGATTAACGCACTGGGCGTGCACTCGACTTAACTAAGCCTTAATCCTATTTTAGTTGGGATTGGGCATTATAGATTATTTTCTTTCATTTCTATATGTTTGGGGCTGGAGGTTTAGACAAATATAGTGTGTAGGTTTAACCCCCCCCCCTTTCCCAACATTCTTATTTTTTGGAATTCAAATTATTTTTTTCAAGTTTATATGTGAATAATATCCCATTATTTTCCTGAGGAAAGAATGTAAGCACGTCGGAATTATACATTTAAATGTCTGAATTTTCAGGTATTGTCAGTGTCTTGGGGATGTCGTTGAGAGAATTTATGCAAAAATGGATCTGTTGCTGTTTGATGAGGATGAAACCCCTAATCCTTTGCTGAATAGCGAGGACAGCAATCAATACTGGAGAGAAAAACACAAGGCAGATGAAATGGATGAAAACAACAGAAATAATGATCCAGCTTCTGCAGAAGCTGAGTCGTTCCAAATGGTGGAAAATGAGAATCTAAGCTCCCAAATGATGAACCAAGAGGAGCATGCTCGTAAGTTAATTGAAGCTCAGGAACGAAGGCAAAGGGCTCGTAGATTTGCATCCTTCACTAGCTGGGTTCCAGATTTGCAGAGAGTTTGGGCACCAAAACAACCGAAGGCAATGAAAGTGAAGTCAGATCCTCTTCGTAAGCTATTAAAAAGAAGGGAACAAAGAAGAGTAAGTTATGACACAATATGTGAGACCCCAATGACTGGAAAAATGCGATCATGCAGAGGAGGCAGCAGTAATGAGAAAGACCATCAAGGTAATGGAACCGCTTCGTGTGGTTCAATTTCTAAGGCTTTGTTTCAACATGATTGATGATGCAAGTCTTAGGTTGCCTTAATCTGGAAATTCTTCCGAAGATTTTAATAGTAAAAACTTGTTGGCATGCTGCATACATATCAGTGTAACTTAGCAATTAGACCTTGCATTTCCCTTAAAATTGTAATTACTTTGATCTTTTGTAAACTTGTGTTTGACATGATGCACATGAAACTGTCTTATTTCTGAACTAATACTTTATGTACAAGGCGGGACTACCTGGTTTGACTTCGGGGGAATAATGTCCTTCCATATTCATGTTTCTCAATCAACTGAATGAATCTTTTATAAGATCGGAGGGGTTTTGGGCTCCTGACAGCAAAAGTTCTATCAATTATGTTCTTTCAGTATTCTATCAGTTTTAGTTTATGTACATTTGCCAACAAAATTGAGCACAAAAATTATAAATCATCCGTGACCATCCTTGATGTATTTGTCAATTACCCAAATATTCTTATTGTCGTGGTTGTGGTATTTTAAAAACCATATAAAAATTATAAAAATAATTGACGCATAAAAAAAAATTCATACATATTTTTAGTATTTTTTTCTCTATTAAAAATTTGCTCGTTCGCCTAGTGCCCCACCCCCTTCTCCCCCCAAAAAAATAAAAATAAAAATGGGCTGGTGTATGATATGCCTTATCACTTAAAGAGAAGCCCAGCTTCTTGGCAAGTATAGAACAGCCGGACCAAGCTGCAAAACCCTAGTGGGTTTGTCATCTTCAGCAATTGCCTGGAAATGTCGAAGTCTTGCAAGGGATTAGCAATGGAACTAGTAAAGTGTCTCAGTGAATCTGATTGTGTTAAGGTTGAGAAGCGATCCTATAGAGAGTGCACTGGAGAGAAGAGCCCCTGCATCCCATCTGAGTGCGTTGGCCTGAGGGAAACTTACTTCAACTGCAAAAGAGGCCAGCTTGACATGGGAGCTCGGATCCGCGGCAACAAGGGCTATTGATTTCTAAAACTCTTGCTTTGATTTTCGGATTTTTAAGGTTTCTCTTTTCTTTTGCTCCAGTTGCACTTTTTATTCTTGTATTACTATAGAATTTTGTTTTTGTTTCTTTACTTCTATTTTTCCATCATTTGTACTCTAAGTTTGTTTCTTTTTCTGAATGTAAGTTTTTATATTTCAAAATTCGCACCTCCCGTTCATGATTCATGAAACCTATCTCTCCTTTTTTACGCCGCTTTTCAACTGCCACACAGTTGCGAATTCTTGTTTCTTCACTCCCTCAAATTGCAGTTTGCACGGAAGAATTCTTTGCTATGATTTTGGATCGATACCCAGATACCAAAACGTTAAAAAAACTCCACTGCAAGGTTTTGATTGATCCAAATCTCCGCTGGAACCCATCCCTCGGTATTAAATTGATGAGGGCTTATGCTGCTTGTGGTGAACCTGGCCTCACACGCCACATATTTGATGAAATTACTGACAAGAATGTCGTTTTCTTGAATGTCATGATTAGAAGCTATGTTAACAACCACTTCTACCATGATGCATTACTTCTTTTTAGGACCATGTCTACTCAAGGATTTTGTCCTGATATGTACACTTACCCTTGTGTCTTAAAAGCCTCTTCTGGATCTGATAGCTTGTGGATTGGCTTACAAGTTCATGGTGCTGTTATCAAAGTCGGACTTGCTTTCAATCTGTTTGTTGGGAATGGGCTAGTTGCCATGTATGGCAAGTGCAAGTGTTTGAAGGAGGCTCAGCAAGTGCTTGATGAGATGCCACGAAGAGATGTGGTTTCTTGGAATTCCATGGTTGCTGGGTATGCACAAAATGAACAATTTGATGATGCATTGGAGCTTTGTAAGGAAATGGAAGCTTCGAAGTTAAAGCCTAATGCTTGCACAATGGCTAGCCTCTTACCAGCTGTGACTAACACATCCTCTGATAATGTTGTTTATGTTAAGGACATGTTTATGAAGCTGGCAAAAAAGAGTGTGATCTCTTGGAATGTGATGATTGCTGTATATGTGAAGAACTCAATGCCTAAAGAAGCAGTGGACCTATATTTGCAGATGGAAGCAAATGGAATTGAACCTGATGTCGTCTCTGTTGTTAGTGTTCTCCCTGCTTGTGGTGATCTTTCAGCTGCGGCAGTGGGAAGTCAAATTCATGAATACGCTAACAGGAAGAAGCTCCGTCCAAATTTGCTGTTGGAGAATGCTCTGATTGATATGTATGCAAAATGTGGATGCTTATTGGATGCTAGGGCAGTATTTGACCAAATGCAGTCTCGGGATATTGTGTCATGGACTTCTATGATCTGTGCTTATGGTATTAGTGGCCAGGGTCGTGATGCGGTGGTAATATTTGCAAAAATGCAAAATTCAGGTTTAAGTCCAGATTCTATTGCCTTTGTTTCTGTTTTAGCAGCCTGCAGTCATGCAGGATTATTAGATGAGGGGCAATATTACTTTAATCTAATGTCTGAATATGGGATAATTCCAAAGTTAGAACACCTTTCTTGCATGGTAGATCTATTAGGACGTGCTGGAAAGATAGACGAGGCTTATGGCTTTATAAGACAGATGCCATTGGAACCTAATGAAAGAGTTTGGGGGGCTCTGTTGAGTGCTTGTCGGGTTTACTCCAATATGAATATTGGGCTTCTGGCTGCTGATCAACTTTTCCAATTGGTTCCTGAGCAGTCAGGTTATTATGTCTTGTTGTCCAACATTTACGCAAAGGCTGGAAGATGGCAACATGTTGCAGCCATCAGATCAATCATGCAGAGAAAGGGAATCAAGAAAATTCCTGGTATTAGCAACGTCGAGCTCAATAATCGTGTTTACACCTTCCTTGCTGGTGATCGGTCACATCCTCAGTCAAAGGAGATCTATGAAGAGCTGGATGTTTTAGTTGGAAAAATGAAAGAGTTTGGCTATATGCCTGAGACTGACTCTGCCCTTCATGATGTGGAAGAGGAGGATAAGGAATACCATCTAGCTGTTCACAGTGAAAAGTTGGCAATCTCCTTCGCTATTATAAACACCAAGCCTGGCACTCCAATTAGAGTTACCAAGAATATTCGTGTTTGTGGAGACTGCCACGTTGCTGCCAAACTAATCTCCAAGATTGCTGAACGTGAAATTATCATTCGGGATACTCATCGTTTTCACCATTTTCGTTATGGAGCTTGCTCCTGTGGTGATTATTGGTGATCGACTTTTAGCACTTGAGAATTATGGTATGCCACTATACTTGCAGGGTGCAGGTGAGCTATTCAGGGGATGGATGAATTATTGGAACTGAAAATGATGGAAGCACCTTGAAATGACAATATGGATGGGGATTATTTTTACTGACTGCTGTTTCCTCATAATCGAAGAGAGAATACGTAAGAAGAAAGATGTTGTCGATTTCTTGTGTTACTGAACCCAAGTAGACCCTGCTTCATGCTTGACCAAGTTAATCCATTTAGGAGATTGATCGAATCCTTGGATCATTTTGGATTAATACCCATTAGCTACTGCAAGGCAGTTTTCGGTTTGGGTCAATCCTTGATGTCCGGCCCATGAAGGATGGCGCAGTTGTGGGACTCCATGTGCAATTCTGCAGAATATAGAATTTAGTTGACTTTAATGGCTTCATGAAATTATAGAAACAATACATTATGTGATCCTTGATCCAAGGATATAATTATTTCACCAGTTAGCTAAAGATGGAAGAAGTTGCTTATACTCAAATAATTGTTAGCTGGTCGGCAATTATGGTTGTTGCTTAAGACGTGAGCTGCTCTTCTTGCTGTTATTTGTATTTGTTTATGTCACGAATGAAATTCTTCTTTTTGAAGCCAATCCTTACTTTTGATCAACCTGCATTTTTCACATGAATATTTCTAAATTGTGAAAATATCATTTGCAAATTGTCCAATATAATACTAGTTATATAGTGGAATGTCAAACTTTGGACTTTCTGCCAAGCATTAAAATGAGCTGATTTTTTCTTCCCTCTCCCTCTCTTTATAAGATGAGAAGAACCCTTTAGCAAAGTCAAACAAGTCCTGAACGTCTAGAAAAATGAAATCACATGGTCATAGTGTTCTAATTAATTTCTATATGACTGTTTTATCTATTTTTGCATATATACTAAGGGGAAGGAGTTTATAATATCTGTTTTAATCAAATCTGACCATTGATCTTAAAAGAAAAAGAATACTTAATAAAGTTAATAGCTATGACCTCGTCACCAATTAATCAAATAGAGAATAATAATAATTAATTTTCATTTTTCCTTTGTTTTTTGACAAAGTCCACGCAACAATGATGCATATAAAACGGAAAATTAACACCAAATTAAGATGCAAAATACTTGAGATTGGGTTTTGGTTTGTTCCTCCAAAAATGGCCACAGATTTTCAAGCCTCATCCTTGTTTATCTTTCTAATAATACTAGCCTTCGTTATTAGAAGCTCAAATGCAGGTGGAATCGCCATATACTGGGGACAAAACGGCTTCGAAGGAACCCTCAACCAAACATGCAACACTGGAAGATATTCCTATGTGAACATAGCCTTCCTCAACATATTTGGCAATGGTCAGACCCCACAAATCAACCTTGCAGGGCATTGCAATCCAGCATCCAACGGTTGCGCCAGTCTCAGCACTGAAATTACGCATTGCCAAGAATTAGGAATCAAAGTTATGCTCTCCATGGGAGGCGGCGTAGGAAGCTACTCGTTAGCTTCTCGACAGGATGCTAAACAAGTAGCAGATTATCTTTGGAACAACTTCTTGGGTGGATATTCATCTTCACGTCCCCTAGGCAATGCTGTATTGGATGGCATTGATTTTGATATTGAGCTTGGTTCAACTCAATACTGGGATGATCTTGCTCGTTTTTTGTGGCTGCATGGCAGGTTAAGATCAAGAAAAGTGTATCTAACAGCTGCTCCTCAATGCCCATTTCCTGATAGGGTTTCTTGGGACCGCCCTTAATACAGGGTTGTTTGATTATGTTTGGGTGCAATTCTATAATAATGCACTTTGCCAATATAGTTCAGGAAATACTACCAACCTTATAAATTCTTGGAATGCATGGACTAGATCAATATTGGCAAGGAAAATATTCATGGGGTTACCCGCAGCCCCGAGCGCAGCCGGAAGTGGGTATATTCCTCCTCAGGTGTTGACTTCTGAAATACTTCCGGTGATCAAGACGTGGCCTAAATATGGAGGGGTAATGCTGTGGTCAAAGTTTTATGATGATCAGACTGGGTATAGTTCCTCCATTAAGGCTAGTGTATGATAACCTAGTCATCCTTTATCATTCATGAAAAGAAAGTAATAATTTGAGCTTGTTGCATCATACAATTTGTGAACAATTACTCGATTATGAGAATTTGAGCAAGTGGATGAAATTTAAAATTTATTTCGATTTAGATACCGCGTGACTCCTAAATGATCTCTAAATGCTATTATACAAATCAATTAACACTCATTTCATTTGATGTAAAATTATCCATTTGTCTGGCAAATGATAAGCGAATTAGCTAATTTACTTATTTGACTATAGCACATACACTTGCGTAAACATCAACGTAATAGAATGATCATTATTCATTTTGCTGTATAATCCTCTTGTGTTGTTCAAATAAATACAAATATAGAATAATTATTTATTTATTAATTTAATCAGTAATATTATTATCAGATAAAATATTGATATGAACAAAACAATTGATCAAAATTGACAATAAATAATATGAAAAGTAAATTTTCTCTAAAGTTAAATTTAACGAGAGGAAACAATGACATTGGCTACAAAATTATATAAGAAAAAAAAAATAGGATGCACAAAACGTGACATAAGATAGGCATATGTAGTTAGCAAATCACCTATCTTTTCTTAAGAAAACCGATTAGGCTACATCTTTCATCCACAAGTCCTTATGGTCATTTGAAAAAAAAAATGTTGATAGTTTGGTTAGATAGCATTAGCAACCTTGCTATAAGTGACTTAAATGCCCATCGAAAGATTAGCTATTTCACGTTTTGTGGGTGATGACATGACATCCTCCATTCTTAGTGATCTATCAGCCTATAGACCAATAGCTTAGCAAGTAAATCCCTTATGACAAGGCCCGCATTACGCATTTCCCCTTGTAAAAAAGTCACAAGCCAGCTCGAATAGACTTTGTATCTTATGTTTGGTCAACCCCTAGCAAATCAAAACCACTCTTTTCTGATAGGCGCAAATTCACAACCAAATTGTAAGTTAACTCACTATTTCTAGTTGACAATTTGACATTACATTATCTCCAGAAAAGTTTGAATATGTGGAGCACAAATCATTTGTGCCTCTTTTGAAATAAAATCAAGTCAGTTATCTCGGCTATGCCACAGTGAAAATGGAATAAAACTGGTCATACTCCTACTTTTTGCATTTATTTTTTTAAGTTTTGGTTTTTGCCGGTGTTATTTAATTAATATCACTCTATATAAAGGACCACATGTTTCCCTTCCTTGGCATTATAGAGCCATTGATGTTGATTTACTTATTGTCAATAATGGCAACAAAACCCCAACCCATTATCCCTCTCCTTACTCTCCTACTACTCTCCTTAATTATACCCTCCTCCCATGCTGGTGGAATCGCCATTTACTGGGGCCAAAACGGCAATGAAGGGACTCTAGAACAAACATGTGCTACAGGAAGATTTACCTACGTAAACATAGCCTTCCTCAATAAATTTGGCAATGGCCAAACCCCAGAACTCAACCTTGCAGGCCATTGCAACCCAGCAGCTAATGGTTGCACCTTTGTCAGCAATGGCATCAGGAGCTGCCAAAATCGAGGAATCAAGGTGTTGCTTTCTCTTGGTGGGGGCATTGGAAGCTACACCTTGGCCTCTCAAGCCGATGCAAGAAATGTAGCAGACTATTTATGGAACAACTTCTTGGGTGGGAAATCGTCTTCTCGTCCCCTAGGTGATGCTGTATTGGATGGTATTGATTTTGACATAGAGCAGGGTTCCACCCGCTATTGGGAAGATCTTGCACGTTTCTTATCTGCATATAGCAAGAGTGGCAAGAAGGTGTACTTAGGCGCAGCTCCTCAATGTCCATTCCCCGATAGGAACTTGGGAACTGCGCTTAATACTGGTCTGTTTGACTATGTCTGGGTTCAGTTCTATAATAACCCTCCCTGTCAGTATCGTTCAGGTAACATCAATAATATCATTAGTTCGTGGAATCGATGGACCACATCGATAAATGCAGGGAAGTTATTTCTTGGGTTGCCGGCAGCTCCTCAGGCAGCTGGAAGTGGGTATATTCCGCCGAATGTGCTGACTTCACAAATTCTTCCTGCGATAAAGAAGTCTCCTAAGTACGGAGGTGTCATGCTTTGGTCAAAGTTCCACGATGACAATAATGGATATAGTTCGTCCATCCTGAGCAGCGTATGATTCACTCAGCGGTCCAAAATGATTTACTGTCGGTTGGGTTAACTCATAAATCAAAATGTTTAGAATCGATATGATCGGTATTTAGTCCTTGCTTTGGCAAATTCAATAAAATGAGAATACATATCTTTTATGTGGACCCTTTTATTTCCAAAAAATGAAAAAATCAATCCCATCTTCTCTGTACTGATAATACTATTATATAAGCACGAAGTGCTTAATTAATAAAAAAATGGTCAAACGAAATTAACAGCATCTTCTCTCTGGTCTGCTGGTTGTAGTTTTCGCTAATTGTTACAATTTTTTTAACGTATATTGTCTTCAGCTCAGATGAATCATGCCGAAGTTTCTTAGATTCCAAAATCATTGCTTTTGGAAGGGGGTGAAATTCATTTTTCTTATAAAATATAAAACATGTTTTGGCTTTGTTATTGCAAAAAGTTATAGTCGTTAGCTAAATTACTGCAGATTCAAGTTATAAAAATATTTTTAGCTATTTATAAGTCATTTACCTTTTCAAATTTAGTTTAATAGATTTAAAACAAAAGCTTCAAATATTAATGTCTTTTAAAATTACTTTTGACACATAAAACTCGTATTAGAATATTATCAATTAATACAGAGAATTCCTTATAACTTTTTTACTCAAAAGATCCTATTGGCAATATCAATCCCAAATTACTCCTGCAGTCAGTAGGGAAAAATTTTCATTCAACCACTTGTTCTAAGCATCAAACAACACTTGCCTGAATAATCAGGGGAGAACAAACAAGAAGAAGCAAAATAAAGCATTTAAGAATCAATCCAGTTAAAACCTAAGAAAGTCGAAAAGAAAGCTAAACTGGTGAGACAAATCCCTAGAGCACACTTCAAACTTCACATAAATTATCCTCATCTGAAGGGCCATAATAAGTTGATCACCATAATTTGAGGCTACACTTTACGGACCTGAATATTATGAGTAGATTGGAACCGCCAGATTGGCTGTCTGCCACTCTGAACAAGTGCAACCTCTTCTCCTTCCTTTACCATCCCTTGATTCTGCAAATGAAAACCCAAACAAATATCATTAACCCAACAAAATAACCCTAATACACTATAAAGTAACATTTTGGAAAATTAATAGAGCACTTATCCTGCAGAGAAATGCCCTCAAACATAAGGTCTTCCGTTTGAATAATTACAGAGTTGTTTAGTCATAAAATAACCCATCTCATTAAGGTCAGTATAATTCTTATGTAAAGAAAAACAACCAAATGGAAGATTAGCTACTTGAGGCCTAAAACATTCCAGAACCCTCCACGGGCTATGAATATGTCCAACTAGATAACTTCTTGCAATGACTCCAAAAGTACACCTCTATTGCTATAGTTAACGGTAGAAAGATATGAGATTTCAAAAGCACGCTAACCTTAAGCACTGACAAGGCATTTGCAAAGGTTTCTTCGGCATCAGCTGAAAACTGCATGTATATAGGGCAAACTCCTTGGTACAAAGCCAGTCTTTGCCGTATTCTCCTCCTGCAGAGCAGTTCCAGTCATGTAATTCATCAGACTCAAAGTAAAATAACTCTATTGCATAGGCTGATTTTTTTTTTTTTCCCAATTAGGAAACAGATATGATTTCCTATAATTGGCTGAATCTGCAGTCCTAACAGATCCAACCTTACTTGTGATTAAGCCAGAATTTAAAGTATATATGCAGAAGCTGAAATATTTGCACTCAGACAGAATAAGACCACTATCATGCCACTAGTCTCAGATAAATGAACAGAAGAGTCTACCAAGGAACACCATTTTTAATGCTTACAACCTGATAAGGTCCACTGTCAGTTCACCTTTACCACAGGCAAGAACTAGAGGAACTGAACAGTAAGAAATTTGAACTTCAGAGACACAAGAAACTCACTCATTTGTGAAGGCAAAAATAGTGCCAGAAGGTCGATAATGGCTCAGTAATATAGCCATGAACCCAGTCCTGGTGAAGACAACAATAGAGGTTCCAAGAGTGTTTGACATCATGGTTGCATGATATGCAAACATCTCACTCGTGTGGTTCTGCATAAAACAAGTTCAAAGTGAATATTCAGAGAAGAAAATGAAATGAAACCAAACAAATGACAAAAGACAAAGATTGTTAACTTAATGTCAACTACCTTGAAGGCTTGACCAAGATTTGGTGGAATTGTACCACTGGTAATGGTTGCTTCAGTTCGTAATGAAACTGTGTGCATGACTTTCACAGCTTTCAATGGGAATCTGCAAGGAAGAGAAATTGCTTCACTGAATTTTTCTTAAAGCGTAATTGCACCAACAGTATCTGCAGTATCAAAAACCCATTTACTTTCCATGAGCAGTTTCTCCAGAAAGCATGACTGCATCAGAACCCTCACGAACAGCAATGGCAATGTCAGATACCTCTGCTCTCGTTGGAGTAGGATGAACGATCATGCTTTCCAACATATTTGTTGCCACAATAACAGCTTTCCCCATGCTCCGGCAGAGTCTAATAATTTCCTCCTACAATTTGAAACAGAAATCATTCAATCAATGTCATGTTTATATCAATAGCTGCTGCCAACAATGAAGCCCTTTGTCATCATATCCCAACAACAAAACTACCTGCAAAAGTGGAACCTCCTCAATAGGGAGCTCTGCACCAAGGTCTCCTCTTGCAACCATTGCCTAAATAAAAAGAGCACAGATTAGTTTCATCACATAAATTGTGGAAGATCCAGAGTTTCATACCCTCTTTCATCCAAAAAATTCTTGTAATTTCAATGCCAGAACTAAGTAGGTTTTCCAAAACATATAAAGGTTAGAAATGCCAAATCAAAAGTAATACATTCATGCAGTAATACACATGCATAAACACTTCAAAAACTATCAATGCATGTAACGGCATGACACTGCCAATCCCCAGAGATACTGAGTTGACCTATACAACAATATCAGAAATCAATCATTATTATTGTTTGGTTGTTCCTTTTAACTAAAAGAAAGGTTTGAAACTGATGAAGTCTATGGCATATACAAGTACACTGAGCTCAATATTCAAAAAAACATTGTTCAGCTTGATAACAATCACAATGTAACTAGACAGCTCAAAAAATAGAAATCATAAAAAGTTCTATCAATTATATTAGCAGTTAAAAAATACTTTGCCAAGATTCAGGTTCTTACCCCATCAGATGCTGTGATTATTGAATGCAAATTTGGGATAGAATCTGCACTCTCAATTTTTACAATTACATGTATGTCTGCACCACAGCCTGCCAAAACAGAAGAGAAAACATCATGCTTGTGACTCCAATTAATTTGTAAATACAAGATTGAAACAGATATTACCTTGCAGATAATTCTTCAATTCATGAACTACTTGAGCATCTTTAACAAAGGAAACAGCATAGAAGTCAACTTTGTTGTCCACTCCAAATTTTATGTCATCCCAATCCTTTTCTGCAAGAGAAAATCATACATACATAAATAAGTCCATTGCGACAACAGCACCAATGGAGCACAAAATGGAAATAAAAAGGTAAAGCTTTAGGGAATAGATAAATCAATGATATCAATGGTAGTTCAAGGTCCAACCAGTTATGGAAGGCAAAGTTGCACTTTTCCCTCGAACATTTAGATGACGCCTAGACTTAAGTTCTCCTCCATCAATAACTTCACATTTCACTGAGTCTTCTGTCTTGGACTTCACCAACAGTGACATCATACCACCTATACCATTGATCAAGAGTCAGAAAGGCATATAATTCATAATGAAATCTTTCGTCATTTCAAAATTTTGCAACTTCACAATTTAATGTCTTTGGAGAAGATTGTATCCAGATACACATGAGCACAGTGCACTAATTTCTTTACTAGCACCAAGAAAGCTAATGGTTTTGGTACTGTCGATGAAACTACTGCATTGTGCTCATGTTTATCTTCATACAATCTTCTCCAAAGAAAGCTAATGGTTTTGGTACCATCACCTCCCCACCCCACTCTTCCTCTCTCAAAAAAAATAAAACAGTCTTTTTTAGCTGCCAATAGATGACATACATTTGTGTGATATACTTATTGCTGAGGGGATTCTCTATTCATTCAGACTTACAAGTGAATATTTAGATCACAATGAATCAAAAATCTCAAGTATTCCTTCTTTCAAGTGATAATTCTTCAACCAGAGTATATTCTACAGATAAATAAACTTCTATTATAATTGAAAGATCATGTTGTATACCATCAACAAGAAGCATGTCACCAACTTCAACATCATTAACAAAATCATCATAGTTAACACTGACACAATCAGCAGTGCCAACCCCTCTACGGATTGTAAAAGTAAATTCCTCTCCAGGTGTTAACATTATTGGCTGAGGCAAGTCACCACTCCTAACTTCAGGACCCTGATAACAAAACAAATTGATATAAACAAAAGAAGAAGCATATGGCTATGATAGTTAAGAGACAGACACTTTATCAAATTACAACTTTGTCCACATAATTTCATGTATTAACAATATTTTGTTCATTTTAATTATGAGCTCCTATGCGTATTTAATTGTGAAATAGCACATGTAGTTCTAAGATGGTTATAAATAGCAGAAAATCCATCCTGGTTGCTTTATGCATGTAGTACCTCAGTTTATTATCATTATGACATCAAAGCACATACATGAGCATGTTATTTCTTTTGCTTTGGCATTACACTGAGTTGGTGAGTAGAAACGATAAAAATTAAAGAACTAAAAATCGAAATATGTGGTCTAGAGAAGCAGAATAGGCAGTTTGAATAGAAAGTGAACCTGCCTTGGTATCAAGCATGATAGCAATGACATTGTCTTTGGACTGGGCATTATATTCTTTAACCAAATCAATAACTTTCTGATGAGACGCATGGTCTCCATGAGACATATTCAATCGAGCAACATTCATTCCAGCCTCAGCCAGCTTCCATATCATCTCCTTTGTATTGGTCGAAGGACCTATTGTGCAAACAATCTTTGTCTTGCGCCTAACTGTGGGCTTCGACCATAAGCCCACCGACGTGTCCTCAAACTGTTGTAAATGCAGCACTTGCTCCTCTCTCTGATCCAAAAAAAAAAAAAAAAGACAAAGCTAATTCATAAGTAACACCAATTTAAGCAGTTGGACCAATTTTAAGCTTCGCATTATGGTTCCTAATAACCTGTGATACATCCTCCGGAGAGACGGGGATAACTTCCGGTTCGGCACGTACGGATCTTTTTGCAGCCGCGATTTTAGTGGTTTTAGGAACGAATTTGAAGCCGTTCTTCTTGTTCTCTTCGCGTGGTAGTGCTTTGGAAGAAAGACTGGAAGACTTTAGCTTATTGGCTCGCTCTTGTATGGATCCAAAGCTAGGACTCAAAAATGAAGAGTGGATAGATCTGGTAGCAACCACTTGAGCCATTGTGGAGAAGGAATTGCTGTCTTGATGGAAAGAAAGAAATGCCGTCCGGAGTTTAAAGGTAGAAAGAAAGAGAGTATGGGTGCCGCCTCGGGATTAAAGAGGTTGGAATAATCACCGCTAAATTCGGCAGAGGCGGAATTAAAGAGACGGGGTTGGAAGCGAGGGAGAGAGCTTAGTTTGTATCGAAGGATTTTACGTTCTTCTTTTCCGCTAACTTTATTCTATTCAAACGAGCATTGGACTCTAACGACAAGCCTTGTCAAGCGGCTGCGTTTAGCTAGACATTTTGGTTTTTTTTTTTTTTTTTTTTTGTCCTTTTTGGCATAGCAGCAGCCAACCCATTCCCGACCTTCCACATAACTTCTTCCTGCATCGTAACCGCTTAGTCGTAATCAGAACGATTTTTTTTTTTTTAATGTCCAAATCAAAACTTTTTAAATTTCTCTGTTACTTTTTAAGTAAATTGATCTATGTTTTCTTATTTCAATAAATTAATCAACAATATAATTTTCCAATTATTGTGTATTTAAAAATTATAGTTTAATAAATTTATTTATTAAATAAACATTAATGGTTCTTAATCTCCAACTGAAATATAACAACTCTCCAAAAAAAAAAAAAAAGAGATTGAGCATTAAAAATGGGAACTATAATAAGAAATAATGGTTAGCTATATATTAGTTATCTTTTTTTTAAAAATAATTCTATTATTTTAGATAATATTTGATAAAATGTAACGAAATACAATTAAATACAAATTTAATGAACTATTAAACTAATTTTTGTTATTATATTATATCTTTTCAAATATTACTTTAGTGCGTTTAGGGCTATTGATAATATATTTTACAGTGGAAAGTCATTTTTCTTTTTATTTTCTTTAATTTTTTATTTTCTATAATAAAATAGATTATTTTTTTTATCTATTTTTAGATTTTATTTTGTTTTGTCTTTATTTTAAGAGTTTTATTTTTATTTATTTATTTTTGTGAGAGTTTTTTCTCTATTTTTAAAAATTTTAGTGTTTTAAAATTGATTATTTAGTAATATATAATGACATATTATTGGATATCATTTCTAAAATATATTATAACGTACTATATAATTTTTAATCTGTATGACACTATATGATCATATCTGATAGAATCCTCATAATTGATAAAAAAATAAAGTTAACAAAAAAAATTTACAATGAAAAAAGAATTATAATTTTAAAATTAACTCAATATGTAATTATTAAAAATGTGGAGATCTATTTCATATTATAGCCACCCTAATGTTTAAGTTACTAAAATATAAGTTTGAGTTTTAAAAATGAGAGAAATAAGGAGATAATGAGAGTCAAAATTGTACTTTTTTGTTCATTTAATTTAATTTTTTATATTTGTGTTTGATAATCATTAAGTGTATCTAACTGATATTGAGATTTAAACAAACTGATTGTTCTATAATTGTATGACTTCTATAGATTAAAAAGAGAAATATATCATTGATGTTTCAAACATTATTGTTTGTTAATTGTCATTTCTGAAATTGATTGTTCAAACGGTTCATATTCATATTTTCATTCCCCCAATAAATTATTTGTTCATATGATGCATGTCCATTTGCCACATTTAAATATGTGAGGTTGGCCAATTATAATTAAAAAATTTTAAAATATAATTTAATATAAATATATATTACAAATTTATATATTATTAATTAACTATAAATATTTTTTATTTAAAATATTTGTAATATAATTTTTATTTAATATTAAAATTATTCTTTTAATAAATTAAATTTCAATTATGTTAAAGTTTTAAAGTGTTAAATAACATAATAATTTTAAAAATTAATAAAATGAAATAATTATTTAATACATAGCTAAAAAACATTGTGTTACACAGGTTTTAAGATTAGGATTATTCATACAATTAAGAATAAGAAAATAAAAAAAATCTCCTCCAAAGAAAAAAAGAAAAAAGAAAAAAGGATGTCGTGGCATTGCAACATCAGGCGGCAAACTCAAGGCGTGTGACCAACTGATTTCGGTAACAAAAAATCAATCCGAAACATAAACCCTAAGACGGGAGAACCCACAACTGGTCTGGTCTTGTCTTTCTTTAGTTGCTCATCCCGAAGTACAAAAGGTACAATTGTTCAGCATTCAACTTTCGTTTAATAATGGGTTTTGAGTTCCAATCAAGAATAATCTCTGTTAGTTTTCCTGCAAAACTTGAGGAAAGGAGTAAGAAATCGGTTTCATTTGTTAAATTAGGATTACAAATAGCAGTATTGAAAGTTAATTCAAGATAATCATTCTATTTCCTCGTCATAAATTACTTAATAAGGTCGATTAATGAAAGAATAGATTGGAACTTAATGAGCAAGAAGCAGTTCAAATTGAATTGAAGAGGGAGTCTCGGGTTTTGTACTTTAAGAGATTGATTGCTGTAGGCTATGTAGTGTCGTGCAGAACACAATAGTAACAGAAGAATGATTCGAATGTGTTGTCTGCATACATGGTGTAATGTTGGATTTCTTTTCCTTAGCTAGCTTAAGATAAATGATCCCGATGATAGCTGCATTGTATTCCAATGACTATGACATAATTCCATTGTATGTTTCCATTTGTATCCCTTATAAAAGCTTCAGCTATGGCATCAGATTCGCGAGACTCTATGGAGCAGCAGCAACCAATCCAGAAGTTGCAGATATAGTTCAGCTCTAACACTGGAGTTACACCCTTTTGGAGAGGTCTCTCTCTCTCTCTCTCTCTCTCTCTCTCTCTTTCTAGAGTTATATGCAAATATATGGTGTTTAACTTAACTTCATGCATTTATTTTGATGTTGGACAGATAAGTATCAAAGGGATGCTAAGAAGTATTGGGATATCTTCTACAAGCAACATAAAGACACAGTATCGTTCTTGGCTAGCCTATTAATGCATTATAGTTTATGATTGAAATTATTATCTATCTTATAGATTTAAGTTTTGGTGGTATGATGCATTGACAATTGTTTAGTAGCTGCTATGTTCTGGGGTGCTTAAAATAATTTTTGCCTAAATTATAGTCATTTTGATGGTAATGATTTTCATCTTGTTTCGTTTTATTTTTTTAGTTTTTCAAGGATCGGCATTACTTGGACAAGGAATGGGGCCAATATTTTACTGTGAGTATTTAGAAGAGGAAGAGAAAGAGAAAAGGGTTTCTGTAGTTATTGTTTGCTAATTCTGTAATCATGTAAATTTCTAACTTTATTAATTTGAGATTTTCAGGGAGCAAAGAGAAAAGTCATTCTAGAGGTAAAAGCCGTATAATCTCCTTGACATCATGTTTCCCCACTGTTTGGTTATTGATAACTAATGCTAATTAGCGGGTTGGTTGTGGAGCTGGGAACACCTTCTTTCCTTCGGTTGCAACTTACCCTGATATTTTTGTTCATGCATGTGAGTTCTCATCACGTGCTGTGAACTTGGTTAAGGTTTGCTTACTTGATTTTGTATTATCTGATTAATTTCAGGTATTATGTTTGTAACCTGCCTTAATACTTTATTCATGCATATTACAGAAGAATTCAGCTGAAATTTTGGTGGATATCTTTTAGCTAGCTTTGCCCTGGTTCTTTTGACATGATTCTCTAGAGTTGAAGGATTTAAATGAAACTTATCAATACAAATTTTCATGAAAATTTTGGTGCCTTTAATGTTCTATCCATGGCATGAAGTTGTGCAATAAGTCTGTAAATGAAAGATTAGTGGTGTTTGGTATCTACTGGATTGAGTCTACAACTTAATTTTGGTTGAATTGTGTAGGGCACACTTGGCATTTGAAAGATTTTTCCTGTTCTTGTTTCTTATGATAAGCCATTTTTTTTGTGAATCCAGTCTAACTTTTTAGTTTAAGTTTGTCTCAGAGGTGAGTGGCTTTCTTTTGTTTGTTGCAGACACATAAAGACTACAAAGACACATTTTAGCGCATTTGTATGTGATCTGATCATTTATGACTTGAGCAAAGAGATCTCTTCATCTTCAATTGATATTGTGACAATGGTATTTGCTTTGAAGCTACGATTTACAATCTTTAGACCATTATGTTTGCTTCAGTTTGTTCCATTTATTGCTAATAGCTGCTGTCCAACCTACTTTTTTTTTTTTTTTTTTTGAGCAATTTGCTCTTGCTCTAATGTTTAAGCTATACTAATTAATTTTCCTCCTTCATTTTATTTAACTATTTGACTCTTTAAACAGATATTTGTCTTCTGTGCAGTTTCTCCTGAGAAGATGTCTCTAGTTTTGCAGAATATTAAGAAAGTTCTCAAGGTAAATAATTACTAAACAATAACTGCAGTCTGTATTAGTGATTTTATGTTCTCTTCCATGATGAATTGTTTGGTTGATACAGCTCCAACTTTTTTCTTTTCCAGCCAAATGGTTATGTGCTGTTTTGTGACTATGCTACTGGCAACCTTGCTCAGGTTGTTTTGCACTTTCATTTTGACTCTTTTTTATTAAATTGATAGATCCTCAAATTCTCTATACATCAACATTTGTTTTAACCGGCTTCTTCTATTGTATTGTCACAAAAGATTGACTTGCAAGAATCAAAAGATTAGTGAAAACTTTTATGTCAGGGGCGATGGCACTGTAAGTCTCAAATTGGTTGCTTTTGTTGTTTTAAGTTTCATTTGGTTACCAGAAATTTGGTAATGATGATTCCCTATTTGCAATCAGTTCTCTCTTATGCTCCCCCACCCCCCCCCCCCAATGCGGATATAAAATTAAGTAGAGCTTTCTGTATCCGGAAACTTTTTGCTTTTCTTTCCTGCATTACTTTATTTATGGTTACCCCTCCCCGAGGGATGAGAATGAAGATCTGATTCCTCCTATTTTTCTAGTCTTGCTAACCAAGCAGGGGTTTAGTATTTTGAGATTTTTTATTTTCCCGCTTATTATATGGTCTTTGACCTCTCTTTGGCAGCGTGCTTTTTACTTTTCAAATGTGTTACTTGACAAGCTTGTTCAAAGACCATGGATTTGATGTTGAAGAACTTGGGTTGTGTTGCAAGCAAGTGCAGAACCGGTCACGTGAGTTAGTGATGCATAGGTTAATAATGAATCACATGAATGATAAAGAAAAGGTCTTCTAGCAATTGGTAGTTAATCTTTATTACAACTGAGAGTAATATGTCTTGTATTCTATGCTATTCCTTTTAACATCTGGTCAAATTTGTCTTATCTTATTTTAGGAGTTGGATTCACGCTGTATTCCGATTTTCAGACATTTCAAACTCTTATTTTAGTAAGAGTGACAATCAGTGAAGATCTGATTGGTCAAGTTGAGCCTAAGGTTAAGGAAACAACTTCAGAGAAAACTTTGAACATTGTTGGGATTGACATGCCTGAGGGTTTGGCAGCTCAAAAGTTTGGAATTTTGCCTTCCCATGATAGTGGGGTAAATTTCTAGCTATTGCTTTCTCATTCTGTCCATTTTCTCAGTAATGATTGTGACAATGCTTTATATTGTTGTTTTGAACTGAAAACAACGCTTGTGCTGCATGAACTTTTTTTTTTTTTTTAAAAAAATGTGTTCATAGAGCAAGAATGAATTATTAACTTTATGCTGCCTACCATTTTCTTCCTTTATTTCTTGTTTAGTAGCAATAAGCTGAAATTCATGAAGATATTGATTCATATTTCTGAACAATTTTTAACACAAGGTCATTGAAGTTAAACTTAGAGACCAGAATTTCAAGATTAATGTACAGTCCAAAGAATATCAGCAGACATGTAAGTCAACTGGCTTGATGATCTGGGAATCAGCTCGCATGATGGCTTCTTTGCAAGCAGGAAATGCAACAATTGTTAAAGGGAAAAAGGTGTTAGTTGGGATGTGGCTGTGGAGGCATTTGCTGTATGGTTGCTGTTAGATCAGCTGACCTTGTAGTTGCTATTGACGGAGATACAAAAGCTCTTCAGCTGTTGACCCAGAATGTTGCTTCTAACATTAGACGCCTATCCCTGGCAAAACGAATTGTTAAATAGAGAGCATATAGCAGCCATCAAGGAACTTAATCCTGGGGGTTTTGAAGTGATGATAGGCACAGATGTAATTTACATTCCCGAAGCTATTTTACCCTTATTTGCAACTGCAAGGGAACTAATATCATCTAACGGTAATGGAGATGACCAGGAACGTGGACTGATTCTCTGCCATGTGTAGCGCCGCGTTGATGAACCATCTATACTTTCTTCTGCATCTCAGTTTGGTTTTAAGCTGGTTGATAAGTGGCCGACAGGAATTTCATCTAATTCTTCTGAAAGCATCATTGGTTCATGGTTCCCAAAGAACGGTTCCGATAAGTGTATGCCAAATACAGCCTTACATGTCATGTATTTCCACAAGCAATGACATTGAATTTTGTTCCTATTTTGTCTTCGGATTTCTTAGTTTAGTGTAGTGCGAAAGAGGAACTTAAACCATTGTTTTTTATTAGCATGATTAGAACCAATTTTGTCATTCTTGAATTAATTCAATTTGTGCAAGGTGAATTAGATGCTAAACATAATTGACTCCTTCAAATGTACAAACAAATTTTCATTTTGTGTCATTTGAATTTATGCTCTTTCTTATTTTTGCAAAAATATCTGACGTTTTCCAATGTAACTTTGGCAAAAACTTTATTTATCGTCCAACATGGCGTTTATCATGAAGATTCGTTTGTCTCGTGTCTTTTTGACAGACCTATTGTATGAGGTTAAATCGATTTTGCAAGTCTCTTAACTGTACTGTATAAACTCTGTTGTCATAAGTTAAAATTTCCAATACTTTTTCGATCAGAAAGTCTCATTCGAAATAAATCATGTTTGGAAAATAAAAAAAGGAAAATAACTCTGTTAATATAACTTATCATTTTAATAATAGAATTTTATTGTGCAGAAGAAATTTTAAATTAATAAAATTCAATTGAATGATATTATTTGAAATAAATAATAAATTGAAATCAATTTTTTTTTCAAAAATTTTTATTTATTTAAATAAATATAATGTGAATTGAAGTTCTATTTTTAATTGAAATGAATTTTCTCAATATCTTGAATTTATTTTATATCATTCGATTTTCTTATCAAATTATTTCTTTTTTAAATAAAATAATTCAACTCTTTTAAATATAGATTTTTCAAACGAACGGATCACTAAAATAGAACTCAGAATTTTTTTTTTTTTTAAACCTGAGTTTTCAAATAAAAAATAAAAATCTCTAATTTGAGTGGATAATGCCTAACATGAACAAGAACAATTCGAAGGGTTATTATTGAAACCGATTCCTGTTGGCAATTAATGATTATATGCACTAGGTAAGGTTATCGCATCATCCACATGCCTTTGGTTATTAAAGACTGCCGAGATCTTCTCAAGAGAAATTGGATTGAGTTTCAGCACGTTCTCCGTTAAAGAAACCAATACGCAGACCATATAGCTGATATGGGACATTTTAATACTGTTGGTTTGATCGTTTTTTAGGATACCCCAGTGTCCTTGCAAGCTCTTCTTATTTCAGATGCTGTTGGGGTGTCAGCTTCATTTAACTTTTTCTTTTTTTGAACTTTTCGGATGAAAACAAGTAAAAATCCACTGTACTTGCCTCCAAGCAAACGATACCGTTTCATATTAGGGAAATAATTCCTAATGGGCCGACGAGTGTATTGTTGGGCTGCAACAATGAACTCCGCGTAGATTCTACGAGTGGGTCTGGTCTTCCAGAAATAAAGGCGGCCCATACTTTAGGTGTTATACCCGCCAATTACAATCTGCCACGTCATAGGTTACAACAAATTTATGCTAGTCTCAGCACCAAATCTTCTTCCCAGACCCAAGCGCGGGAAAATTTTCATCTCTGTTCGCGCCACAAAAGCTCTAATCACATTCCCAGCTTCTCTCTCTCTCTCTCTCTCCATTCCTCAAATTTGACTTCAGGTCTGACATAGATTACGCTTTTAGTTCCTGCAATTCTTTCAACACTCTCGAAACGTAAACATGCAAGAATTGTCTCAGATCTGTGCTGGTCTTGGCGTAGCCGAGGACGACGAAACCGGCAACCGGATCGGCTACTCAAAGGGGGAGAACTGCGGAGGTACATATTGTCTTGCTAGACGAGAAAGCATATTTCAAGAAATGGTAAATTCATTGCAAGTTTTTTGATAATGTTGTCGCTAATCTAAATTGCTTGAAATGAATGCAGAGAATTTAAGGGATTTGCTGAGATGTTTAAGGCGCGATGATCCGCAAACGAGAGAAGTATTTATGCAAGTATGTAAATGGAAGACTGTGTCCAAGGATTTGATCCCGATTATTAAATTCTGTCAAGATGACCGTAGCTTGGTCTTGAACGCAGGTTAATGCAGCTCTTTATTATTGTTTTTTTTCATCTTTTTTTTTCTGCGTTCTGACAATTTAATTTATCTAATAATACATCAGTAAAGGTTTTGGTGTTTCTTACCATGCCTGTCGAGCCTTCATCAAGTGATATCCCTCAGCAGATAGCGTATCTTTGGGAATTGAAATCTGCCATCACATGTAGCGACATTGTTGGGGTCATTGTTTCGCTCCTTGAAGGCCCGCTGGAAAATTTGGAGCGGTAAGGGAGATCGTATTTGCTTAATCTAATTAGTTACAACGTTCCGGTTTTTATATGCTTTTAATCTTTTTTTTTTTTTTGGGACATACATTCTGTGCCATAGTGAATTGTTTACAGAGGATGACTGGAAATTGGTCCAATTGGTGCTCACGCTATTTCGAAACGTTCTTGCCATCCAAGATATTTCCTTGCTACAGAAAGTTGGCGGTTCTGCTTCCCATCTTTTGTCAATAAGAGACAGATTTCTTGAGCTTCTGTTTCATGAGAATGTAATGGACCTAATTTTGGTTATAACTCAACATATCTGTGATTCTCACGGCTATCTCCGTCATGATAACTTGCTTTTATTGGAAATTTTCCATTGCATTTTTATGGGCCAAGAGCCAGAACTGATTGCCAAAGCACATCTAAAGAATTCCAAGGTTGGTGCTTCTTCATTTTCTTTTGTTTTTGCAACAAGTAGATAGGTCCTAGCCAAGCAAATAAGAAAAGGTGAAATTAGGTCAAGTACTAGTTTAGGCTTTGTGATTTTTTTTTTTCAATCTCGTATCACTGATGTTATGTTGACAAAGTAAAAAAAATCCTAGAGTATTTTGTTTGGAATTCTTTTAAGTGAATCACATGGAATGTGATATGCAGATGTTCAATTAATTAGTTCTTGTAGATTTTTTCCCCCAATTTCTTGAATTGCTGACCTTTAGAGTATTTTCATGCTGTCTGTTTAGATATTCTCATTTGATAACATGGTAGTGTAATATTGTAAGTTGATTTTGATAGTTGGATGGAGATACCAAGGCTACTCTTGATGGTCTCAAATTCATTATGGAAGAGGAAGCAGAAAAAAGAAAGGTTTCCCGATTACGGAATATGGCACGTCATTCACAATTTAGTGGAACATTTACTCGACTTAATATGGTATGTAGTTTCGTTATATGCTTTTGAAGGGTTCTGTATTATGTTCTATGACAATAATTTAATGGTTATTTTGCTACAGGATGGTTCTAAAGCAGTATGTAAAGGAAACCCTAGTTCTGCTTCTCAGAATATCCTTCTCAAACCTCATAAAACTCAAAGGAGTTCAACTAAAAAGATTGTGTGGGACCATGGGAGACTACCTTCAACGAAGGATGGCATTTTGGTGGTAGTGCATGATTTTCTGAACCAGTTTTTATTGGGGGGTTATAATGGTAAATTTTTTGGATTTAGAATCCCTTTTTTCTTCTGGCCTTTGCTTTGCTTTGCATGTTTTAACTTTATTTGTCTTAACTGTATTATTAAGCTTAATATGAACCAAATGCATATCAGTTTTGATGCAGACTATTCGTGAGGACATTGACAAGGACCATCATGCAATTCATAAGAGTGATATTGTCATTTTCTTCCAGGTTGCTCAATTTGTTACTTCCTTCCAATATCGCAAGTTTTTGACTTACAAGGTGAGTTAAGACGTGCTTATCTCTATTTGTGTACTTGTCCACAGTCTACTGTTGTTTTCCTTTCTCTTATTGATGTTATGGTTACCATCATGTTTTTATTTGAATTTTCTATTCTTTGGTTGATGTTATTATATGTTTTTTGCGCACATCATATTAACTTCTATATCAATTATGTTGATCCAAACAGATCATTTTATTATTATTTTTTAATACCATAAGAGATTTCAAAGATTTTACCTACAATGTTTAAAAAATGATGTCGTTGGAGCATTTTGAATAAGAAAGTCAGTAGTACTAAACATTAAATAACTACACATGATTTTTACCCAAAATTTTGTGCTCTTTATGTGCATGGTTATGTGATTTTGATTACTAGGTCGTCTCATTTCCTGGTCAAATATTAGTTCTCTGCTTCATTTTTTTCACTTGTCTTGGATACTTAGTGAATACTTGTCATTTAACAGCCAAACACGGAAAAAGATAACCCTCTCAACTTGGCCGATGGAGACACTGATAACACATTATTCAAAGGTGACATATGCGGGCCGATTGCAGAATCAATGAACGAATCAATGTTTCTACTTGTCATTTCGAGATGGCGTGATGCTTTTGATGGAGTGAAGGAAACAAAAGATTACAAATTTCTATCTGCGGTGGGATCTCTTATGAAAATTATGGTAAATTTCTATAAGATGAATGCTTGTCATTTGGAACCTTGCTTGTCACTTGGAACCAAGTCATTTTTTATAGTTTTAAGATGTCCTTGGATAAAACAGCTAATTTTCTACAACTAGGATCATGATAACAAGCCTTCTCAGAAGGTCTTTTATAGCTTAAATATGCTGTATACAGCTGCAGATTTTACCTGCTTTTATTTTTGAATATTGAGCAAGATGTCCAACAGAACTTTTTTGGATAGGATAGTCAATTATCATGGAATAAAGGAGAAGAAAGAAATCATGTTATGACGCCAGATGAAAGCTGAAAAGCTCTGCATAGGATGCCTTTTTCTATGGTCGATGTCTAAATTGGAGTTGAATTACATATGAGAATTTCTGTCAACACATCATTGAGGGCATTATTTCCAAATCCATATTCTTAACATAAATTGAAAAAGCTTTTGTTTTATCAAGTTAATGCTGTTATGGTGCAGAAAAAATCAGTTGGTTGCATCATCCTAATGTCTACTCAAAGTCCTTTCTTTATGCAGGTTTACATGTTAGATGGCTGCTAAGATTATTGCATTTATTTCATGCAGATCCACATGCTAGATTTGGTTCTTAAGTTATTACCCGATGATTCTAAAGAGCCTCAGACTGTTCGCATCTTGCTCTACAAGTTGTTCTATGATCAAACTGATCAAGGAATGTGTCAATTCCTCTTGAGCCTGATCAAATCATTTGACATTCACAAACAGCCCAAAAGGTTTTTTTCCTCTTAAAATACCTAATAATACTCTCTTAATAGCTTGCACGGTCTCCTGATTGTAGGATTGTGCATTGTGGGAACCATAGGCATCAGGAAATAAAAAGTTCAGTATTGGTTCATGGTAACATATCATCCTGGTAATGTTTGCTATGAGAGTCTTGGGATTCCAGGTGGATCACCTGGCAATTCTTACCTGACTTTATGTGATTGGTTGCATGAGTTGTCATCCACTTTTGCAGGATTTATCGCAGTCTACCATGTGTTTGCTCTCTACATTTTTGTAAATTTATTTTCCTATAGATAAGCAAATGAATTTTCTCTCTTCAACAATAATAATTACAAATGCATCTTTTTGCAATTTTGATTTTAATCAAGCTTATCAATTTGATAGAAGTTCACACTTCTCATTTTTTTGCTCGTCTCTTTTAAGTATCTTTGTCTAGTCACTTAACCACATTGTTTTCATATTCCATGAACATTTCTTTTTTGTGAATATTTGTTTTACTATGAATGAGCATGATTAGTTAAGACTTCACACATTTGAATATTTGTTTCATGGTTGTGTTATAATTCATATTCATTATTTTTCTTGTCAGTGATCTTGCAGATTTGGTGGAAATGATTCATGTTATTGTAAGATTAATGGAGGATCTTCAAAGACGTGGGACATTAAGGGTAAGTAAGGTTATCTCTGCATTTTGCAGGATTGCATTAAACCCTGAACTTAATTGATGCATTAGGAAGATGCAAATGGTACTATTTTTATAATAGAACTTTGACTTAGTTAGCCATTCTGTTAAAATAGACGGCATCAACATTTTTGTTATGCTTCTTTTTGAAAACAAATTAGTACATGGCCAGTACAATTTGACTTGACACTTGCAGCATAATCTTCCAGGAAGATAATATTTTTCTCTTGGTTCTAAAGGCAATAATGATTTATTGTGGATGTTAATTAATGCTATTAATAAATTCCAGAAGTCTTTAAAATTCATTTTAAACTGCTTGCTTTGTTTAGGAAGCCTGTTTGCGGTCTTGTGTTTCTGGTGAAATATATACTGTACTTGTTTGTGAACTACAGAAATTTATTTTTCCATCTTGTCACTTGACAACTTTCTCCTTGGCAGATATTTTTTTTTTTTCCAAAAAATTTTGTTGGATTCTTTGCAAAATGTTATACATTTAGCATGCAGAATCCCTGTTTATATACATTTCATGTTATTCCTACTTTGACATGTAAACTTAGAATTGGTTTATATTGCAACTTCAATCTTGTATTATAGAAGCTTTGCTATTGTCTGATTAAAATTTAAACTGTTTTTATTAATTAAGGTTTCTAAGAAATCAAGGAAGGTTAGAAAGAAGAAAGCAGGCAGTGATAAAAAAGAAACTGAAAATGAAATGTCTGGAGATAAAGCCACCATTCAAGATCAGACTGCTTCTTCTAATACCGAACAACCTCCTGACTTGAGCGTACTACAAAACAAAATCGAAGAGAATACAACTTTCAATAATGAAGAAAAAATAAATGACACTACTCAGATTGACAAGCCCGAGACATCTGCACCGGAGACAGAGAATCTTGGCACGGATCTGCCTCAAATGGATGACATGATGATTGATCATATTGATGATGATCTTATCAGTAGTTGTGATGATTCTTCTGGTGATGAAGAGCCTGCTGCGACTTATGAAGTTGACTTTAATGTCTCTACCTATATATCAGCTTTTGCAAACCACAGCATCATTCGGAATTTGTGTTGGTTGCTTAAGTTTTATAAGAGTAACTCTATCAGCACAAATGACTACATCATTTGCATGTTGCAGAGGATCACTGATGATCTGGATCTTTCACCGATGCTATATCAGGTTACATTTAGAAATCTATTCTTGGATAAGATTATGGAATCATTGTATTTATTCTTCACTTGAATAACATCATGTTTGGACAATTTTGTGCAGTTATCACTACTCACAACATTCTATGACATCCTGGTTGAGCAGAAGACAAGTCCATGCAACGAATATGCAACAATTGTTGATTTCCTGACTATTTTGATTAGAAGGATGCTAAGAAAGATGAAAAATCAACCCCTTCTATTTGTGGAAGTTCTCTTTTGGAAGTCTCGTAAAGAATGCCATTACATTAATGCTGAATATTTATTGCATGAGCTTGGCCATATAAAGAAAGAAGCTAGAAGTTGGGGGAATGGTTTGGAGGATAGAGGTCCTGGGTCATCACAGGTGAATGGATGGATTCCAAGAAATATAGCAGATGCTCTAGGCGAGGATGAAGCAGATGTTGTAATCTCTCATAGGCCATATCAGAAGTGAGACTTGTTTATTTTATCTACTTTACCTAACATTTTGCAAGGTTTATTTATTTATAATGTGAAGTTGGAAAGCTAACTCGAGTGCTTGTGGAAACAATTTTAATTTAGTGCTTTTGCTTAGCAGTCAGGCATTTGTTGTCGTAAAATGACATTCTCCTATATATTTTAAAAACTTTCTTGATTGGCTAGAGACTTCAATATCTTGATAGTGAGAATTATCTTACCACAGGATGAATGAAAATTTTGGAGAAGAGCAGAAAGATCTGCCTATTCTGAGGAGCAATGATGATGGGAAAGAAAATTCTGACCAGTATGATATTCTACACAACCTGCCAATTTTTTTTTTCTTTTTTAATTGAGAAGTGTTAGCTTTTCTGGACATTTTACTGTCTTTGGCTTGTGCAGTGGAGGAAATACTTTGGAACATGGAATTGAAAGAGTTTCTAAAAGAAAGAGAAGACTTATTCTCACTGATGAGTTGGAGATAAAAATAAAAGATCTGTATGAGAAGTAAGTGTGTCTTGATAAAGGTGAAAGAATTGCCAGCATTTCCTTGCAAGATTACATTATACATTGCAGTCATGGAGGCAGAAATGAATAAATTGATCTTATAATTTTCCCATGAATCATGCTTCTTTTACACACCTCAACCCCTGCCCGCAGCAACCCTCCCTCTATCTTCTCTTAATGTAGCTTCTAAATTTGTTATAAGCTTTCTGCAGATACAAGGATGATGAGAGTTGTAGTAATCTGATTGCGGAATCCCTAGATCCCACTGGTCATATTTCACCTGCACAAGTTCTCAACAAGCTCAAGCAGCTAGGGTTAAAAGTTGCATCAAAGAAAAGGATGAGAAATGTTGATAGAGCATTTTCTTCTATTTCTGAACAACTTGGAATGAAAGGGAGGACAACAGAAAAAGAAGGTGATCTTCATAACTCAGTTGATTTCAAAGGAACATTGCAGAGTCAATCTTTGTAAGTATTTATGAGCTTCCTTGCTTTTGAAATGTCATAGTTTACATGCTGTGTTTTATGCTCAAGTTTTCAATTTTCTATGCAAGGTTGAGTCCTTTTTTACACTTAAACAGTTCTAATTTGGAAGGCTGGTATCAAGCATGTGCTAATGCATGGTTTGTTAAAATGGTTTTCTTTTTCATTCAGGTCAATATGCTGATGCCTTATTTTTTAACAGGAATAATAGGAAAAGAGTGCGTGCTTTCAGCAAAGATCAGGAAGAAATGATTAAAGCTTTATTCGAGCAGTGAGTATTTAATTGGATAAGTATATTTGATGATTGTCTAGATTTAGCCCTGTTTATTATTTTATGATATATTCTTAAATTATTGCAATACAAAATAACTACTGCTTTGTCATTGATTTATCTTCTCTTCTAACTAGTGCTTTGCTTATTGTGCTTAGATTCAAAAAGCATAAAAGATGCAGTTATATGATTGCAAATGCTCTGGCAGATGATAATTCTTTCACAGCTGCACAAGTTTCTCGAAAGCTGAAGCAACTTGGCTTACGTGTTCCTCAGCAAAAGAAGTCTGAAGCAAAACTGCATCTAAGAGATGAAGAACTAAATGACCATTCAATTGAGGATGGACATGATTCTGATGATGAAACATTGTTATCGCTGAGAAACAGGTAAGTGCAATTTCAAGTTTTGGAAGGAGTGTTTTGAGTACTAGTCTTATATTTAAGTGGTTGTGGTGCTTAACTTTGTATATTGGAAGTGGCAAAAAGTTCCTCCTTGAAAAGTAGGCCGTACACAGTATGGCTACATGAACGTTTGAAATTTAAAATAGACTATTCAAAAGTCCACTATGATCACTTGGAATGTTTTCTGTACTAAGCATGGCTGATCCTTTTCCAACATGCTTAACTTTACTATAGTCTTGTATTCTGTATACTAGGTGCCATTTGGCTTACCTTTTATCCATTGGCTAAAGCAGATCTTTGCTCCTTGCGTTGAGTCTGTAATTGCTTGAAAATAGTCTGCTTGTTTTTTTATTCACATTTTGGTACTTATAGTGGCAATATTCGTGATCTTGCAGTGCACTGGCTTCTGATTTTTGACTGCAATTATGCAATTGCTAAGACATTCTTGAGATAATTGCTTTCAAATTTCAAAATTTTGTTAAGCTTACTAACATTGCAAAGCCATGCGCCACTTGAATTTGACTGGGTATTACTCTACGATTTTAGGAGCAAAAACAAGGATGGTGACAAACTTTTAAAGGAGTTGTCGAAACAGAACACCGGAGAGTTCTCTGGCAATTCTGATAATGAAAGTATAGAATGAGCTATCAAATACGGAAAAATATAGAATGAGCTGGCCTTTTCTATTTTTTGTTGGGGAAAGGGGTTGGGTCTAAAAGATCATAAACAAATCTATAGTTTTAGTTGTGACTACCTAGTTACTAATCAAGCCAAACCTGAATTCATACTCATATCTCCCCAAAAGTATCTCTTGAAAGAGGGAGATAATATCCAACTTATCAAAAAAAAATGTTTGAAATTGTAAATTTCTAAAGATGTTAGATTTTCAACTGTAATGTGTTTTACAAAATTTGTAAGGTTGCACGCTAACTTCCTAGTCTAATTCATTTGATTTCACTAATGCTCATGTCTTTGTAAATGATTCTTTGTTTTCAAATTTCAGGCATAAAAGCAAAGGTGGAGATGGATTGACTGGAGAAGCACATAGTAATGGTGGAGAGTTGTCTGATAATGAGATTTTAGAGCCTCTCAAGTAAGCCCCTCCTCCTCTGTGTGTCTGTGTATCTATCAAAGCACAATTCTGGATGCAACAATAGTTGTGCTCAGATAATAGCTTTAATTTTGGCTATTAGCATTCCATTCTTTTTATTCAATTTTTAGAGCTTCAATTGCCCCTTTTGTAAATTTTCTTTGTTTTATATCGCCCCTCCCTGATTGCGTACTTGTATAAATTCCTTTCATCAGCTATCAAATACGGAGTTACAGATGGAATTCATGTTAATTTCAGTAGGGATTATATACATGCTTAGAATTGGTAGTATTCTTATGTTTTCCTTCATGGTTGTGCAGTAATCAGTATTGAGCCTGTTTGATTTTCTTTTGATAACGTTGCTCCGTTAAGCATGTTGATATCACCATTCTTTGCAGCAATCCCTCATCTACTTCCCGTTCTGTTAATACGTGATTTATCTTTATGACAGTAAATTGAGGAAGCTCCGTCCACAAGCCAAAAGTAGAGGAATCACATCTATTGAGAAGGAAGAAACTGAGGAAAACTTAGGTGATGAAGTTCCCGAAGATGTTGCACGAAGGTATATTTTTGAACTGATTATTTCCTAAAAGCTTGCCTTCTCTTAATAGTCTCATTGAAAGATATAGCTTTCTGAGGAGTAGGCTATGTAGTTTTGAAGAAGATTAATGGGATTTCATGGTTGGGATCATCTATTGTTGTTATTCAGTAACTTGAATATGGAGTTGACCACTTGCCATTTCTTGTCCAGGGATGTAGGTAGCCAGTCCACCGCGATGGGTGTTGAAGGGATTCACGAGGATGGTATTCTGGACATCAGTCGGGAAGATTTTTCAGAATCAGAAGCAGTTGGCAGTATCAGCAAAAATGCATCTGTTGTTTCAGCAGTCAGTGAAAAGGATAATTTGGCAGATGAAAAAGATGATGCACCGGCAGATTTGAGGGATGATAGAAGTGCTTTGAGCTCATTAATGAAAACAGCCCCACTTAGGAGGAAGTTGAGGATGGTAATTGATGTGGACGATGATGACTAAGATGAACGTTTGAAGCATTTTACTATGGAGCTTTTTATTGTACATTTCTGTCAGTCGTGTTTGGGCTTGGTTATTTTGGTTTAGCCGTGTTGGGCCTTTTGCTGGCTTTTTGTATAGTTGAATGGTGTGCCTGTTCTTTCGACCTTTATTTGCTGACTGTTCATCTGTCAATGTGGTACACTTGGTAAATAAGATAGTTTATAAATCAAGTTAACCCATCGACGTAATCTTCAATCTAATACAGAGGTATCAATACGGTCTGTATTAAATAATTAGTGGAATCAAGTGAACGCATTTCCTAAAATCGTCAAATTATATACCTTTTGATCAATATTTGACATACAATATACATAATATCAAAATTAAACATATATAATAATATAAGCACTTGAGATCGTTGCAAAAGCAACACTTGAGATCAAATTATGGGTGAAGCTTTTTTTTTTTTTTTTTGTGAAACGAACAAAATTCATTAACTCAAGCAGAAGAAATATCATCCAACAAAGTTGCTCCTAGCCATTGAGGAGCCTCGAACCAACTCTGGAGACCAGCATGGAAACGAGCCTCGCGAGCAAGAGGATTTGCAGCCTTGTTTGCTTGCCTCCCCACATAGCGCACCTGAACATTTTGGGAAAGCCTCAGCATAGCTTTACAAGAATTGAGAATACAACCCAGAAGAACGGAACCTGTCAATAGCAGCTTTAGCATCATATTCAACAAACACGTTTGCAAGCCCCTTCTTAACCCAACTCAGCGCCTCCTTCAAACTTAAAGCCTTCCCCACTGCTACCGAGAACCTACCATACAAAGATCTGGTATGAGCCTCCACAAAACTACCCTCGCAAACAAAGAATCATACCCAACCCCACCATACCACTTTCTGCATGAATGGAGGCATTGGCATTCACCTTAAAACTCCCCAAGGGAGGTTTACACCACCTTCTACAAGTTAGTTGTCCCTGACCTACAACCCCTCTCCGACTCCGAGAATTGGCTTCCTGGCACTGCTTTAAGAAGAACACTGCACCGTTTACACAGTTACTTGGTGTCACATGTCTGGAGTTCCAACACCAGTTGTTTCGCTGTTGCCAAACCTGTAACACCCTGAACTTACGACATCTTTTTATCTAATTAATCTTTTTGTTCCCCTGGATATTGGAGTCGTAGTAATATGAAACTCTAACTGATTGGATTCTAAAAAATGCTTGCATAAACTGATGAGTAAAAATATTGAATATAAAATTTAGTAAGAGGATAAACTAATAAATAAAACATGTAATAGATTTACTTTTTCATACTATTTACAAGTATATCAAATCTATACTTAAATAATTAACCTAATGCAAAAAACTCAATAAATTGTATAATAAGCAAAATTTTCAAAATTCTTTCAAAAGTCAAGGTGAAATCATGCTATATATTTATGCAAGTCAAATATCTCACTTTGCAAATCTCAATTTTATAAAACTAAGAAATCAAATAGTAATTAAATCCATAATTATTTGCGAATTGATGAATTGAAATACTTCAAATAACAATTATAAAAGACACTCATAGATAAATCTTACTGATCAAAGCTGAGAGAAGTTAACATCTTGGACAAAATGATGATGTTGATGATATACGCATACGCCGAGCTGCGTGCATAAGGCAACCACCTGATATACGCCGCAATGACTTTATATATATTACGCGCTATCAACATAGACAGTAATAAAACTGTAATGTCATCGGTTATCACGATATTGACCTAATGAGCTTATATTATGAGTGCATTTAATCTATTATTTTCACATAATAAAATCCAAAATAATTTTTTAATTCAAAATAATGGTATAACATACTAGTATTTAATAAATCTAAAATATCTTTTCGTGTATCAATTTCAATAGAAAATAATTCCATTTCTAATCTCTTATAAAAAAAATAATCTAAAAGAAACAGATCCAAAATCATACATTAATATAGTCAATTCCAAATCCATAATATTCTAAATACATCAATTTTCCAAAACTTAGTATCAATATAACATTCATAAAATAATTCTAAAAATAATAGTTTAATTCAAAATCTGTCCAAAATATATTTATTCACTCACCAAACTTTAATATAAAAATAATCATCTCATAAAATAATTTTGACAATTGATCTTAAAATCATAAATTAATCCAAAGCATACATACACATATATTACTTTAAAATAAAATATTTATTAAAAATTTATCCACTCACCTGAATTGTAGGGCTAAATTGACTACCTTTCATCTTGATTGCTAATTTTGATTCCAACATCTACTCCAACTATTCACCTTATAATCATATATATAAACATAAATTAGAAATCACTTCCATATATCTCCTTATAATTCTTATTTAATTCTACTCTCATTTTTGATAATTGTATTTACTTTTCCCATATATACAAGTTAATTAATTCTACTGAAAATTTGGCAAAATCTCCTCTGTAAATTGAACTATTCTCCTCGTAAAATGAGTCTAATTTCTGTAAGAAATCACAATACACACAATGCCCATCCAAAGTCTCCAATTATCCAATATATTCTCCACTTCAATAGTCCATAATTTCATCAAATTTAAAATAAATAGCTAATATCTGTAATTTATTATCTTGTGCATAATTCTCAAACAAATCTCAAATTTTGAATATTAACTTTCATAAATTTCATTAAACAAACTTACTTTCATTAATTCATCTAATCTTTATAATTAAGTCCAGTAACCCCATTCTCCAATATTTATCACTTAGCCCAACATTCCATTTGAATCTCTAAGTCCTTGAATAATATTCAAAATCATTATTAATTTTGATCAACCTCCTTGAATTTAATTAAATCCTCAAATTTCATAATTGGTATCGAATCATAATTAAATCTCAAAGAGTTACTGAACTACTCTCACTATTTTTCTATTAATTCCATAAAATACCATAATAATTCCATACTCCTTAATAATTATGCTAACTTCAATCAATTTCTCTAATTAAAATAAAAATTTTAAATTTCCATAATTTAATCTAAAATCACCTTTAAACCTTAATCTTCCATCCATAAATTAATTAGCATCATTATATATCTATCTACTTTATTCTCATACCATTAAACCTCTAATAAACATTAATTTCATAATTTTAAACCCAAATTACACTTATTGAAAAATCAACAAAAATCATAAAATCTTATTGTAGCATCTATAATTTACAAGAATTACACCATTGTGTTCGGGCCAATGAGTAGAATGTTCTTTCTACTTGGCCTCGTCGAAGCTGTAGCCGGAACCACCACGTGTGGTGGACAAAATTCTCCATCGACAACCATTGGAAAAACAGTCAAATCCATCTCATAGATCGTATTCCCAGGAGTTCGTAGATATTTACAACATCGTCATATAAGCTACAGTTTGTCTGAAATCTAAAAAAAAAACAAGCTTTGACCTAAAATTTAATCGGATGTTGCTTCCCCTTCCGACCTCCGTTCTGGACAAGTTAGATATCCATAGAAAACTTATAAAGAGAGTTTTCCATTGCATAGAGAATCACTCGATTTGGAGTTATGGTTAAGGAGATATGGTAGTTTGAAAATTCTGCTCTGTTTTGTCATTTTCATCGTCGTTATCAGCGTTGTCGCTATTGTTGTATTCTGACTGGAGTAAAAGTGGTCGACCAACTGATGGTGGTGGCAACCTCTTTTCTTCCTCCCTCTCTTTCTTTCTCTCTTTCTCTGTCCCTTACCTTCTTTCTTTCCTTCTTCCTTTTTTTTTATTTCCTTCCTTTCTCTCCTTTTCTTCCTTTTCTTGTTATTTCCCGATTCTTCCTCATGGCTGCCAAAACTTATGGTGTGGATCAATCACAACCATACAAAATTCTTTTTTTTTTTGTTTATATATATATATATATATGTTAATTTATAAAAACATAAATACATATAATTAAAACTCTCAAGAATACTTCACACTATATTTATACATAAAATAAAATAATTTTCTTTATGAAATACTATTTTTAATAATTCAGTTCTAATTGAAAATACTTTATTATTATTTTGTTTTATACTAACTCTACTTAAATAAAACCTCACTACAAATAAATCATACATAATTTCATATTAAAAGATACATTAAAAAAATTTATAATAATAATTATCCTCTATAAAATTTTCATATAAATAACATGATTAAATTTTTAAACTTAGAAATACAATATAATATCATAATCACGTACACTTAAGTTGAAAATTAATAATAAAATATTTACTATTCTTAAAATTAAATTAATTATAATACTAATTACATACACATGTATTCAAATTATTTCCTCTAATATAAATTACTTTTATATTATTTAAAAACATTAATTGAATTTAAAAATCCAAATTAATTACTAAGTGAGACTTGTCATAGTGGTTGGTTTGGATAATTAGGGTTGAGCGAAGATTGATTGGCTCGAGTGGTTCTGGTTGAGTGCTTGCAAGATAATAAAGGTGAGAGAGTATCAGACTAGTTGCTGGAAGCCCACTCCAATACTTAAGTCAGTGATATGCTACAGAGAGAGAAAGTGAATGAGTGAATGCAATGTCTGAAAGATACCTGGGGATGCTCTTTATATAGTGGCTAGGGATACCTGCTTTCTTATTAGATTAGAACTTTCATTCTTTCTATTTAGTGATCATTTCCTAATGAAAGTTATTCTTATTAATAAGAGACATCTTCCTGATAAGACATAACATTTCTATTTAGGATGAACTACATGCTGATCTTACTTAATCGTGTCGAGTTACGTTGGTTCGTGGTCTTGTAGGCTGTTAGGCAGAGTTGCGCTAGTCTGGAAGTTAACCTGTACTTTGTGTGTTGTTGGACTTAGCCCATATTTACCTTGATAATACCAATTACCAATAAATGTATTTTAATAACGCAAATATCATAACTCTAGAGAAAATAAGTTTGTAAATTTTGGGTGTTACAAAATCGACCACAACACTCATAATTTTTATTAATTATCGGTGAAACATAAGTTTGAGAATTTAAACATTTGAAAAATTCTACTTTAGAAATCAAAAAATATAAATGGATGTTTGGTTGTGGAATTTAACATTTTTATTTGGAATCACTTTTTTTGGAAAATAAATTTCGAGGTAAATAATTTCAGAAATGTAAAATTCATGTGTTTGGTTTAATATAAAATTTTTTAAGAAATTTAAAAGTAATATTTTTTATTTATATATAGAATATTTCAAAAAAATTAATGTAAATTACTACCATATCCTTAATGCAATTGCATATTTTATATAATTAATCTATACAAAAAATTTTATGTAATAAACTTTATCATAGTGATCAATTCATGAAATATAATTATAATACATAATATTATAAAATATTATAAAATATTATAATATAATAACATATTATAATATAATTAATAAATATTATTCAATAGTACTAAATAATTATTCTTCTATCTTAAAAAAAGTAGTTAATAACTATAACATAGTAATAATTCAAATATATAGTTTATGATAATAAATATTTAAGAAAAATCTAAAAATGATTTAATCACAAATGAACTAATAAGATACCATAGTTTTTGTAGCTTAATAATTATTTTAATAAAAAATAAATAATAATCTATATTCTTGATTTTGATTAAAATTGTCTTAAACAAATAATAAGTTTTAATAGTAAATAAAAGTATATATAAGATTATATATGCCTATATATTATATTAATTAAGGGTATATTTACCAATATATAATTATATAATTTTTAATTGTCATGGGAAAGTAACTTTTTTGCCTCTTGAGATGAGAAAGTACTTTTTCATGTAGATGAAAAAGTTGATATGGGACTAAGGTTCAGGAATGTAGTTTTCTAATAATACAACTTTCCTAGGATAAGCCAAATATCAAAATTTAAAATTCCTAAACTATTTTCTCTAGAGATTCTGCCAACCAAATGCCCCAATGAAGATTTTGGCCAAAAAAAACAAAGAAAAAGTGCTCACTTACAAACATGCAACATTATTGGAGGTAATTTTTATGATAATAATGGCATGTGAATCTCTATAAAAAAAAGAAAAAAAAAACCTTGGGATAAACTTAAAGAACAGTTTGGAGATAGTGACAAGATTAAATCAGTTAAGATTTTGGCTCTCAAACTTGAGTTTTAGATGTTAAGGTTAAAGAAGTCTAAAAAGTTGAAGGAGTACTCATCAAAATTGATAGAGATTGTCAACAAAATCATATTACATGTGATGATTTTTCAAATCATAAAGTTGTTGAGAAGATTTTAATTTGTCTCTCGGAAAAATTACATGGTGAAGATTTTTCAAATCATAGTTGTTGAGAAGATTTTAGTTGGTCTCTTATAAGGCTAAAATTCCAATCATAAAAGAGTTATATGACTTGAAGTTTCACATAGTTATCGACTAATTTATAAGCATAAGAGCAAAAAACTATCATCAGGTTAGAAAGTAGCTCTATTGAATTATTCTTCTAGCAACACAAATCATCATCAAGAGTGGTGGTAAGTTTGTTGAAGGAAGGATCCTTCATGTGGCGTTCGCAAGAAAACCAATCATGATGAAAAATATTGTTGGCACAAGGGCAAAATTCAATGTTTCAAATGCAGAAATTTAGACACGTGCAAAAAAAACCTGTAAGTTCAAAGATGATGAGCAGATAAATTTAACACGTAAAGACGATGAGTTTTTTTAAAAAAAAATAACATAAGCGAATTGTGGTGAGAAGTGCACCATATATTTATGGTTTGTGGTAAAAAAAATACACTATTTTGTGTTTTTGGTAAGAAGTACGCCAAGAGGTTGATGAGAAGTGCATCAACAAGGTGAGAAGTAAATTTATGGATTAATTAGAGAAAAAAATGCTTTAATAATTATTAATTTTCAAATTATGGAAAAGTGTTGAAAATTTATTTAAAAATTAAAATTTGATTTCTTTTTATTTTTGAATTGATTTAAAATTATGTTTCATTGTTTTAGATAAGTAAATAATTAGTTGTCAAATCTTTTCTTTTGTTCAAATTTATTAGAATTAGAATTGGATTCTTAGTTAAGTTTTATTATTGGATCTAATGTCTATTCAAATAATTATTGTGTTGTTTTTTGATGTACTATGAGAAATATTTTCTATTCAATAAAATTTTATGTTCTTCAGAATTCCAAACAGAAATTGATTCTGATTTTTTCAACTAATCAAACTCTCATGAAAAATGATATTCTCTTTTTGATTTTGAAGTTTAAATCAAACCAACCTTAATTTAATGAAAGGCTAAGAAAATACCTTTAGAGCAATGTTTTTAAAACCAGATCGATCAGTTAACCAGTTTTCAATTCAATCGATTTGATTGATCAAGTTCATTGATTTAATAATAAATAAAATTAAAAAAATATTAGTAAAATAGCTTTAAAATTTTTCAAAAATGTTTAACAAATATAAAAATATTTATAATGAATTAAAAATTTTAAAAAATTATTGAAAACCAGTCTAAGTCAAACTGAATCAATCACTAGTCCGGTTTTTAATTTTACTGATCCAACTGACCGATTTGATCCGATTTTCAAAACTCTTCTTTAGAGTGGCAGCCTAGTGGATTTGTGGATGGAGAAACTTGTTTGTTTTTAAGGGTGTGAATTTGACTGAAAATCCTATTGCTATTGCATGCATTAGGCAAAATGAGACTGTGATGAGGTCGCAAAATGGACAATCAATCAGTCATCTTTTGAATCAGAGGCATCAAGCTGTTCGTCAGAATGGATTCAGATCGGAGACGATAGTTCAGCATTGCTAATTTTTATTTTCATTTATTAATATTTAACATGAACTCAAAAATTGAAAAGAGGAGTATTTCATGGCATCAACAACTTCAAAGCCCTTAATGAGTCGTTGATGTCATTTATATGAGACTCCACCCCTTCAACTAAATCATAACACATTTTCTCAACTTCTTCAGACTTGCTTTCCAAGTCTGATATCATCATCATCATGAGGAGTCGATTCTTGCACTCCATTGTCTTTCTAAGCGATTCACTTGTGTTCTTAAGTTGCTCAAGTTCCGAAGCCATTTCCCCTGTCTGGCGGAGCTGGCTTCACACCAAGACAAATTAAAGCACGATTTGCAGCAGCTCTCTCAGCACCTTTCCTAGTCGAAAACTCTCCACCTGTCTTGTTCACAGTAACCCTACTTTGAAACTAACAGGGGTGCTTTTTAACTTGAGAAGTGACATATATAGGATTACCAAAATTGTTGCCCCGTGGATTTGAGCTCATCTGCAGGACTGGAAATTTCAAGGAAACAAGACGTATCAAGTTAAAAATGATGAGAATTGAGTTGATAAACATGTACTTCACTGAAGCTAAGACAACTTATAGCTAGCTAACATTCGAGAACTCCTTTCTGCATTTTCATGCCTATGCTTCACGCCTCTACGTGTGAAGAGAGCTTCAACAGTAAGCCCCTTTTTATGGTGTGCGGCTTTGGATTTGTTTTTTATTTATTAGGACCACTGTAAAAAAATATAGTACTTAATCTCCTCTAAATTAACTTGATGTGCCCATTACTTATGCATTTCTAACTAATTACTATTATTGTTTGTGATATCATTAAAAGAGTGTCTTGGTCAGATAATTGATTTGTAAATCCAATTGTCTCATGTTTTTAATGATTTCAAATTTTTTGCTTTTATTATCGTGTTCGATAATATTAAAATGATTCTTATAATTGACATGTAATTGGTTTAAATTTTCAATCGAATCAAGTTTTAATAGTTTAGATTTTCTTTTAATTGTTATTGTGTTGACATTATTAAATTTGCTTTGTACATTTAACTCATAATAAATTTATATTTTTAATTAAATGATTTTGTTAGTAATTTGAACTGTTTTACTGTTCAAATATACATTGACATTATTTTGACTTTCAATAAAGTCGGCATCTTATACAATATAATTAATTTTTGTAATTAATTAAAATATAATCAAATTCAAAGTTGTAACTTTGTAATTGTGAACAGTTTTACTAATTAATTTGAAATTCTTTTTGTATTTGATCCAATATCTCGCTCTTACTTAGCCTAATTTAATCCGAATTTATTAAAAAGTGATCTAAAATTGATGTGATTTATATTATTTGAATGAATCATTTGTCTTGTCCATTAACAAGCCAAAACCAATTTAATATATAAAATATTATGAGAAAGCTTATATCAAATTGTAAAACTTGATGTTTCTCTCTAGAGTTTTTTCTATTAGTTTTAGCTAAGAGTTATTGCTGGTTAATTAGCAGTTGTTCCTCTTTTCTTTTTATTTTTTATTACTTCCAATAAACTCAAAATTGTCATTCTATTGATATATTTGTCTTTTTACTTTTCTTTTCTTCCATGATGTGGAGATCTATATTTTTTATAGATGTATTATTCTCCCTTCTAGATATTTTAGTCTTCTTCATGGGTATTTTATTCTCTTCTTTGTTGGTGTTTTCTTTCCTTTTGTGAGTATTTTCTTTCATTTTGCGAGTTTTGATTTATATTTGCTAAAGAAACATAGCATGTATTAGTTTTAGATTACTATTGATCAACTTTGCAATATGATTAATGATTGTTCAAGATTATATGACAATTCTATTGAGAAACTTCATTCAAAATGATATTTTGATATCAAAGCAATTTCAAAAACGTGCGGAAGAGATCTTAAATAATAAGTTGAATTATTGTAATCATTATGTTAAATTTAATTATAGTTTTTGAATATTAATATTTGAAATTATAGATGCCATATGACTATTGGTTTGAATAAATAGTACTATTTTATCAAAAAAAATTGCAAAACTTCACGTTATTGTACAAATATGACTGGTGATCTTATTTTTATCTTCTTGTGAGCTTCAACAGTAAGCCCGTCTTATAATGTCTAGCTTTTGGACTTTTTGTTATTTGCTAATACCATTGTAAAGAATATAGTACTTAAATCTCATTTAAATTAACGTATGCCCATTACTTGTATTTATTATGTATTTGTAACTAATTGATCTTCTTGTGAGTGATATGATTAAAAAGAGTTTATATGTTTGATTAGAAGATCAGTTTGTATTTTTGTTCTAATCATATTTTTAAGGATAAATTATAAGTTTAGTGTCTGAATTTTTTAATTTGGGTGTTTAAACTTTTTTTTTTTTGTTTAATCAAGTATATGAACTGATAAAATTATTTTCAATGTGATGTTTTTCTCTAATATAAACAATAAGTGGTTATCACATAAAAATCCATTTAACCTGACACTAGATTTTATACATTGTTTCAACTTTTTCACTCTAAATATAGAATCTATTTTTTTTACTTTCTATATATATTTAAACAAATTTTGTTTCTATTACAGTAAAATTTGTTCAAATATATACAAAAATTAAAACAAAAAATAAATAAATTCTATATTCAAAGTGAAAAAATTATGTATAAATTTTAGATACATAATTAGTTAAAATAATATACAAAATCTAGTATCAGGTAAGATGAATGTAATATAGTTACGGGTTTTACCCGTTTAGATCAGAGAAAATACCATATTAAAAATGATTTTATTAGTTCAAACACTTGATTGAACAAGAACATTATCTAAATTCTAAAATAGAAAAAATTAAAAAGTTCAGACATTAAATTTATAATTTACCCTATTTTTAATGATTTAAATTTTTATATATTTGCTCAAATCATGTTTTTAATGAATTAGATTTTTTTGTTAATATTAATGTATTCATTTGAATCATTTTTTTTAATATTTTAGAGTGTCTTTTAATTATTATCATGTTGACATCATTAAATTACGGAATACATTTGACTTGTGATAAACTTGGATCTCTAATCAAATTATTTTGTTAATAATATGAATTATTCAGAGATATATTGAAATTGACTTTCAATAAAGTCATCATCTTTTACAATATAATTAATTTTTATAATTCATTAAAATATAATCAAATGTGAATTTATAACTTTATAATTGTAAAAACAGTTTCAACAATTAATAAATAGAAGGGATAATTTGTTATGTGATTTGAAAATAATATATTCAAAATTTAACTGACTTAAAATTAAAGAAAATTCAAAAAGACTTATGTATCAGGTAAGATGAACGTAATATAGTTACGGATTTTACCTATTTAGATCAGAGAAAATATTATATTAAAAATGATTTTATTAGTTCATACACTTAATTGAATAAGAATATTATCTAAATTCCAAAATAGAAAAAAATTAAAAAGTTCAAACATTAAATTTATAATTTATCCTATTTTTAATGATTTAAATTTTTATATATTTGCTCAAATCATGTTTTTAATGATTTAGATTTTTTTGTTAATATTAATATATTCATTTGAATCATTTTTTTATTATTTTAGAGTGTCTTTTAATTATTATCATGTTGACATCATTAAATTACGGAATACATCTGACTTATGATAAACTTGGATCTCTAATCAAATTATTTTGTTAATAATATGAATTATTCAAAGATATATTGAAATTGACTTTCAATAAAGTCATCATCTTTTACAATATAATTAATTTTTATAATTCATAAAAAAAATATTAAAAAATCTGAATTTATAACTTTATAAATGTAAAAACAGTTTCAACAATTAATAAATAGAAGGGATAATTTGTTATATGATTTGAAAATAATATTATTCAAAATTCAACTAACTTAAAATTAAAGAAAATTTAAAAAGACTTGATTTAAAACTCGCTCAATCTAATCTGCAAATCAACTATTGATTTGACATTGACTCATTTATAGATTGGCTTAATTAACTCAATTTAAATTATTAAAAATATCTAAAATTTATTTTATAAAAAATAATATTTCATTTAAAAATTATGATTGATTCGGATTAATAGAAAACCTGAAAAATAATCCAAAATTTTTCTTATATTTTGATTGAATGGCCTGATCTAACTCTATGTAACTCGAAAAATTGATATGGACCCATCAAAAAAATTATGATTATCTGATCTGACAACACATAACCCAATCATTTATCATCTCTATTAACAAAGCCAAAATTAATTTGATATGTAGAGCATCATGACAAAGCTTTCATTCTATGGAATTGCAAACTTTTATGTTATTGTACACAAATAAAAATGGCGACCTTATTTTTATCTTCAAGACAGCTTCAAAAATAAGCTCCTCTTTACGGTGTATAGCTCTCAGACTTATTTGTTATTTGCTTGGACCATTGTAAATGGTATAGTACTTAAATCTCGTTTAAGTTAACTTGATGCCTATTACTTGAGTCTATTATGTATTTGCAATTAATTACTCTCGTCTTGTGTAATATTATTAGAAGAGTGTATACGTCTGATCAGAAGATTGGTTGTACATATGTTCGAATCATATTTTTAATGATTTGAATTTTTTTTTTCTTTTATTATCATGTTTGATAATATTAAAACAGTTCATATGTCTGATACATGATTGGTCTTTAAATCTTTTTTTTTTCTAAAAAAAAAAAAACTTTTATCATATTGACATCGTTAAATTGTTGTATGTGACTCAGTTCACTCAGTTAAAACCTTGTTAAGTAAATCATATTGACATTGTTAAATTGTTGAGTACATTGTTAAATTTCTTACAACAAGATCAAATATGGAAAAATTTTAAATATTCACTTAGTGTTGTAAACTGATTATTCACAGTCTAGTATGTATATGGTTTTCTTTATATTAAATGATATTTCATAATTTGTTATTAATCTATATTCAAAATGTATTATATGAATATTTTTTTTATGAGATGGTTTACTATGATCTCAGTTTATAAAAAAAATTTCCAAAACTTGACGTGTGCTTTTATCAAATATTTATATTTTTCTTTTTTTCCCCCACCCTCAATTTGTATGATAATGTCGTTTTTCTTTTTTTTTTTTTTTTCAATTTGAGAAATTGTTGGTAATTATCTCTGTTCCATAATAATGTCATTTCCAAGGGAAAAAAAAATTAAATAATAAAAAATTTCTTATATTGATTCAGATGTATACATCTATATAATCCATATATATAATATCTAATATATAACAATCATAAGTAAATTCATAAAATATTTTGAAAAATTATGATTAACTAGTCGAGATAGGTACATAAATTTCCCAAAACAAATATGAAAGATAATATAGATGAGGAAGAAAGCACAAGATAAAAAAGAGGACGTAGCGATTGTCTACAAAAATGGTACGAGTAAAATACTTGCTTCATGTGAACATGAATTTGAAGATCTAAGCAGGCTAGAATTTCAAAGATTCCCCTTTAAAATTCTGCGTTGACTTAGACTTCTGAATATGTGATGTTGCTTTCGAAATTTACTTTTGCAGATAATAGCAGAAATTTTAGATGATTTAGTTAACGGGTCTTTGAAGAGAAACAATTAGTTGATCGAACTGGTCAATGGTAAGCCTTTGAATGAATAATTAGTGGGTTATCGGAAACATTTTGTATCACTCGTTTGCCAAGAATGGTCCATCAGGTCAATCCTGTCAGTTTCCCCAAGTTTCTAAGCCTAACCCATTTCATGGGTTTACGCCTCTAACCTAGACCTTTCTTCGCTTTCCCACATAAAATCTAATTATATATGTTGATAAGCAGCCTCTGCTCTCTCTGCCCGCCTCAAAGTCAAGACTCAAAACTTCTCTACACTAGTGTTTACAACAGTTCTCTATTGGTCCCTGTTGCTTACAATTTTTCTTTCATTATGATCAAAATGCATACAAGGTCCTTTAACCTTCTGTGTGTGTTTTTCATGCTTATAGCAGTGAACATAGGAGCTTCAGATGGTCGTATTCGGTGCATAGACAGTGAGAGACGAGCACTCCTCAATATTAGAGATGACCTTATAGACAACTATGGTCGTCTTTCTTCTTGGGGTAGTGAAGACAGGAAAAAAGATTGTTGCAAATGGAGAGGAATTCAATGCAGCAACCGAACTGGTCACGTCAATATGCTTGATCTTCATGTCACAGAGCTTGGTGATGGTCACAAGCCCTTAAGAGGTAAGATTAGTCATTCCTTGCTCGAATTGCCGCATCTGAACTATCTGGACTTGAGCTGCAATGATTTTAGGAGGACTTTGTTTCCTTCTCTAAATGGTTCACTAAGAAAATTAAGATATCTCAATATCTCCAGTGCTGGTTTCTCTGGAAAGCTCTCGTATCAGCTTAGGAACCTCTCAAGCTTGCAGTCTCTTGATCTCAGCAATAATTTCTTTAGTGTCGAAACAATTGGCTGGCTTTCTGATCTTTCCCACCTACAAGTCCTGGACTTAAGTGGGAATAGTCTGGGAAAAGTTGTTGATTGGTTGCATATAGTAAACAATCTCCCGTACCTAACAAGCTTGCATCTAAGATCCTGTGATCTTGCAAATACTATCCCGCAGTCCAATCCCTACACAAATTCTTCATCTTCTCTTTCCATCCTCGATCTCTCCCATAATAAACTTGAAGGGAGAATTCCAAACATTTTTGGAAATTTTGGTAGTTTGCATACACTAGACCTGTCTTCCAACAATCTTACTGGACAGCTTCCTGTGTTTTTCGAACATTTGCCAAGATGCGCAGAGAACTCCCTAGAGATCCTTAAGTTGGAAGAGAATCAGCTTCATGGTTTATTGCCTGATTTTACCAGATTTTCTTCCTTAAAAGAATTGATTGTCTATGATAATCAACTTAATGGCTCTTTTCCACAAAGGTTCAGCAACCTCTCTGCTCTTGTTGATTTGGATGTGGGTGGGAACCAACTGGTAGGATCATTACCTGATCTTACAATGTTTCCATCATTGAAGAAGTTATGCGTTGTGTACAATCGTTTAAATGGGACTATTGGAGAAAGTATTGGAGGCCTATCTCAGCTTGAATTTTTGTGGGTTTCCCATAATGCTTTCCAGGGTGTGATTTCTGAAGGTCATTTCTTGAATCTCTCCAGGTTGCGACAAGTGTACTTCAATAACAACCCTCTGGCTTTTAAATTTAACTCCAATTGGCTTCCTCCTTTTCAATTGGATATAATAGGTTTTATGTCCTGCAATCTGGGACCTCATTTTCCAAAATGGCTTCGAACACAGAATAACTATTCTGCGCTTGATCTCTCAGATGCTGGAATTTCAGCTCCTGTTCCTGAGTGGTTTTGGAACCTGTCTTCCAGACTCTTCCACTTAAATATATCCAACAACCTGCTAAGTGGCGTAATACCAGATTTATCTTTGAAATTCGATGGTAACCCGGGAATAGATTTGAGTTCAAACATCTTTGAAGGTCCGTTGCCCCTTCTTCCTTCCAATGCCTCCTCCTTGAATCTTTCCAAAAATAAGTTCTTGGGTTCAATCTCTTCTGTTTGTAACTTTATAGGTGGGACTTTGGGTTTCATTGACCTCTCAGATAACTTACTGTCAGGAATCCTTCCTGATGATTGTTTCAAGAAAGGGCAAAGACTAGTCATCATTAACTTGGCTGATAACAACTTGTCAGGAAACATTCCAACCTCTGTAGGATCTCTATCTATGCTTCAAACATTCAGTTTGCATAATAATAGCTTCTCTGGAGAAATACCTTTGTCCTTGCGGAACTGCAGTTGGTTGAGATTTTTGGACCTTAGTTATAATAAATTATCTGGAAAAATACCTGCAGCGATTGGAGAACTACCTTTGGTATTTCTTAGCTTGCAATCTAATCAGTTCAATGGAAGCATACCAATTCAACTATGTCAATTACAAAATATTCTGATGTTGGACCTCTCTCTGAACGATATTTCAGGAACCATACCACAGTGCCTCGAGAATTTCACTAGCATGGCAAGAAAACGTTTAGAAAACAACAACATTTATAATTACCGTTTTCTTTCATCTTCTAGTAGAGGTAATATTTTTGAAGGCAGATATGCGAACGAGGCCCTGATTGGATGGAAAGGAAGTGCATATACTTTTGACAAAAATCTTCGACTGCTGAGGATCATCAATCTTGCAGGAAACAAATTGTCAGGGGAAATTCCAGTGCAAATAACTGGTCTTGTAAAACTAGGCGGGCTGAACTTGTCAAAAAATGATTTGACTGGAATGATTCCTCAAGAAACTGGCCAATTGAAGCAGTTGCAATGGCTTGATTTATCCAGAAATCGCTTATCAGGTGTAATTCCCTCCAGCATGGCTGAGCTACACTTCTTGAGTGTCTTGGACCTTGCCTATAACAACTTGTCAGGCAGAATTCCAACAAGCACTCAGCTTCAGAGCTTTGATGCTTCTTCATTTGCTGGCAACGTGGAACTTTGCGGCCTGCCAATCAAGCGAAAATGTCCTGGAGATGATATGACTCAAGTAGAACCAACGAATGATGATACCCAAGAAAACGAAGAACATGAGGATGAATTCATGAAATGGTTTTCTGTTGGTTTGGGATCTGGATTCAGTATAGGATTTTGCGGAGTATTAGGCATTTTATTGTTACGGCCTTCTTTCAGACATGCCTTTTTCTTGTTCATGGACAAAGCAAAGAACTGGCTCTATTGCAATAGCAATTAAGGCAAGACAGCAGTGAAGACTTGAGAGCTAGCATCCACCTCTCTTTCTAGTAAGCCTGGCGAGATGGCGTTGTTCTAAATTTTTCCTGTGCAATATGATTCTAATAACAAATGTTAAATAAATTTAATATTTATTTTTATAAAACAATTAATTAATAGTTGAATAATAAAAAAATCAATATATAAATAATAATTAAAATTTATTTATTAATTATTTCATAATATATTATTTCATAGAAATTATTATCAAGCAAATAAAATAATAAAAATAAAAAATTATAATTGAATTAGTATAATAAATTTTAATAATAACAGTATAATTTTTCAATATGAAAAGATTTATAATTTCACTTTTTGACTTTTGTTGGTTATTTTTTGTATTTTCTTTAAACATTTTTCTCATTATATACTAAATTATATGTTGATTATTATGAATGTGAAGAACTTTTTATATTTTAAACTTTTTAAATTATTTTTATATGAAAAATTTTTTCTATTGTTTACGTGAAAAACTTCCTATATTATTAACTTTCTATATTTTTCTTGTTTAATTGATTCACTTGGTTTTCTAAATTGTTTTATATAAATAACTTTCTATATTGCAACTGCATTTTTACTCATCCATTATTACTATAATTTTAGTTTTTAGATTAAAATTTTAATAATTTTGATAATTTTGACTTGTAACTAATAGTTAAATTAAAAATTATAAACATTTATTATTCACTTATAAAAATAGTAACCATCATAGAGATATGACCATTGAAAACTCTAACATATATATATATATATATATACATTTGATATTATATTCTAATTATAGTATTTTGAACCGTTTGGGGTTCGACTGGGCTTGCTGCTGCATCAAAGTCCAAGTTATAACCACCAACTCTGCATATACTCTTCCAAGTTTCATCATGAGAACGTAAATAAAGCTAAGGAGTTTTCCTATGCCGTTTAGGCTAATAATATTTTGGTTTTCTATTCAAAGGTAGGAATTAGTTTCTCGGAATTTAGGCGCAAATATTGCTTTTCCGCATTCTATGTTTTGTACTAAAAGTGGGATGTGCATAGATTTTCTCTTAATCATGGAGTGTCGAGTTTATGCACGGTATTGCACAAAATATCAAACATAACTAATGCCGAAGCAGCTCAGGCCCTTGTTAGTTTTCATTTCCCTGAGGGCTCGGATCCATCTCAATAGGCTTTAAAGTGTAGGACTTGAGACACAGGAGAGAAACTTCTTAATGAAATACTTATCAAAAAGTTGTTTGCTTATGACGTCTACACACAAATGGAGGGGAATATGAGAATGACTAATACATTTACAAACAATCGAATAAGTTATAGCAAACGGCCCCACTAACCACTCTGTCCAAACTAGGGAAAGAAATGACTGCTCTACAATCCACGCAAGCATTCAAAAAATTTCACACCATAACAAGATTCTTGGAGCTACAATTTAACAAAAAAAATTGTCATCACACATCATGAAAATAATATTATCATAACAATGATGTTACTCAAACTGAGCGATCAGCTGAGCCAGTTAAGAAAATGGGTAAAGTTGGGTGCCAACCCACAGTTGATATAGCTGCACTGTGTGGAAGAGTTCTCAAGCAGTTCATACATCCCCGAACCTGAGCCAAGTGAATAAAGTGAGGAAAGTAAAATAAACACTGGACATCAACATGTATCAGGCATACATATTAAGCAAGTAAATGGGTATGTTCCACCAACATGGTCAGTTTGGAAACCATTCAGCAAGTCCATGGTTCGAAGTGTCAGAACCCTATGCAAGCCACAATTTTATGTACAACGAAAATGTATTCTAAAAGGGGGGAAAGAGAAATATTCACCTGATATATTGGTGCTCTTACTGCACCAGATGTTACTAATAGTCTCCTCCCATTCGCATCCAAAGCCATTTCATGTCTACAGTGTTTTGAGGTCTCAGGATCACAAAACCTACAGAATCAAATTAACTTTGAAGTTCCCTCCATAACTTATAAGCTAAAATACTAGATGCAATTAGCAACATTAAGCCAAATAAACGGCCACCCGACACAGCAATTTATGCTAATACTTTGTTCTAATGCATAACAGCATTAGGTTTTCTTACTTTCATATTTACCAATGTGTTATGAATACTTTCTTGTTAACACATTTCTCAAGTTTTTTTTGTTCTGACAAACTTGATATGTTAATATTGTCCTATTTCCACAATCATCTAAGTTGACATCAAAGACCATGAGATACACAATTCTTCAACATGTTTGTCATGCAATTATGGTATAAAATCCATATAACTAAAACATATTTCACCTTCAAGCCTTATGGAAACTAACTATTCCTGTCAGAACCCTACAATATACCAGCATGGTTTATGTTGAAACTAAAGTGAGCACCTGCTACAACTCCTTGACCAAAGAACATGACCTTGGTTTTGCAAGCTCCATTAAAAAATCTGACATCAAAATAGCTGAAATCAGGTTCTGCTATTTGGCAAATTATGGAAAATGCATTTGCACAATTATCTATATGAAGAATCAGTTTTTAGAGTAATGCATTCTCAAAGCTTCAAGCAATAAATGACATAAAAAGTCGCAATTACCTTCCCATCTGAACCCAATCTGAAAATGCTAGTCTCATCTGGCCCAAAAAGAATGGAATTGATAGCAGAATCATGTGCAGGCGACCCAGTAATTTGTAGACCAGCAGACATGTCTCTAGCTAGTTAAGGTGCAGCATGCAGGCTCATCTGTGTGCATTTAGCACATGCTCAACTATAAATTCTTATTCCACTAGAGGACTTCGCCACTCCTTCAAGCAGAAGGGTAAAGCAGAGTCAGGGTGGAGGATAGAGAACATTATGTTCTCTACATGGATATTTTTGAGAAAAAGGCTTTTTTTCTTTCAAGGCTAAAACTTGAGGTCTTGGGTCCATAACTAGATCACTTAACCACTTGCTCAAATTGGAATAAAATTTACCAGGCCGTAAGGCTAGAAAAGGATACCAAAAATGTGTATCATTCCATCAGTTGCAGCAGCTGCTAAAAATTTTCCCATTGTGATTGAAGCATAGGGATGTAATTACAGGAGATCTTCACCAAGAGGAAGAACTGTCTTCATTAAATTTGAAAGTCACTAAGGAATAAATATATGATGTGCCACCACATTGAAAAACAATGGGCTGAAACAAAGAAACACATACCGTAGCTCGCCATGTCTTCATGTTCCATACAGTTAAAGAAGCAAATCCCAAACTGTCAAGATAGCTTGAGCCGTGCCTATGAAGACCACAAACTTCTAATGATCTCCATCACCAAAATGTACAAAGGAAAGAGAGAGAGAGAGAGAGTAAAGTTGTAAGAAACAGATACAAAAGATGCCTTGTGAACTGTGCAAGATTGGAGTTAAATTACAAAATTATCACACCACCAGGAAACAACAGACACCCATTGAAGCAACTTAAACATGTTAAATAATGACTCACCAAAGAACCATCACTTTCCCTATACACACACACTCAACTCTCCTAAGCCTTAGTCTCAAGTTGATGGGAGTCGGCTATATGGATTTACTTTTTCCACTCGGGCGATCTTGGCCACATCTTCATAAAGATGCAATGCCTCTAGGACATGTTGAATTACTGTCTGCCATGTGAACTTAAATCTACTCTTCCTTTTTTTACCCATGTCTATTCTAACACTGCCATGTGAACTTAAATATACTCTTCCTTTTTTTACCCATGTCTATTCTAATATACTCTATTTTTCTAACTGGTGCGTCTAAATGTCTATGACTCACATGTCCAAATCACTTTAGTCTCTTTTCCCTCAACTTATCCATAATTGGAGCAACTTACTCCTGATAGACTCATTATGAACTCTATCCATTCTAGTATGACCACGTATCCAACTTAGTATTCTCATCTCTGTCACATTAATCTTGGAGACTCGTTGTGTCTTTATCGCAACACTCACTCCCATATATCATAGCGGATTTATCGCAGTGAGATAAAATTTCCCTTTTAGCTTATGTGAAATCTTGTGATCATACAACAAACTTGATGCATTTCTCCACTTCATCTATCCTGCTTTACTTTGATGTGCAATATCCTCTTCACAATCACCATATTCTTGCATAATTAAGTCTAAGTATTTGAAGTGTGTGATTTAGGACATAGCTACTCCCTTTAATTGCACTCTCATATTCTGCCTACTACTACAGTTGCTAAGCTTACATATAATAATCAATTATTAACATAATATATATATATATATATATATATATATATAGAGACACACACACACACATACACACACACGATAATGTTAATATAGTTTAGGACTCATTAAAATTCTTTGCCTTCTAAGACTTTTTTTCTTATATAACAATTGTTTAATATAATAATTAATGAGATGATTGGTTATATAAGATATGGAACCAATTAGATGTGGCCCTACAATAATGCATCTCGCGTAAGTCATTTTAGCAAAGGAGACTTGCACAATACAAAAGAATAAGCACCATGAGGTGTGAAAATAACAATTTTTCCTCATTAAAAATCATAGGAGATAAATGTAGTAAACAAAAGGGTCAACTCACGCGGGATTATGTCAAGTCATTTCTGATTTTGTACTTTCTTGGATGGTCTAGAATGAGAGTGGCTCTAGGTTGTTAATCAAGTCGATATCAAGAAAATATTTTGAGTGAATTTCAAGTCATTTTTCAAATTTTGATTGGCTCAAATCAAGTCATTCTTGATTTTTTAAAAATATTTAGTAATTTAAATTAAGCCAATTCAAGTTATTTCAAGTGCAATCCATTATATTTAGAGAAGCCAACGAGTTATATATATATATATTTTGTTTTTTGCTCTAGCTCAACAATTTATGTTTAAATGTTGTACAATGCAAAACAATTGAGCATTTGATTATAGTTTCACAACTTTATATTTGGCTATTGCAATTGTGAGGATGTGTTTGCTTTTGGTTCGATTACAACAAAACACATGATCACATGTGACAAGTTCCACAAACTCAAGTGCAAGAATGACTAACTTTACAAATTGTTTGCGAAATAATTAATATCAATTTAATATCACATATTATAAAATTATATATGATTTTATTAAGAAAAATTTTGATGTTGATAAATCCTATAATTTATCAATAGTCTCAATAATTTATAAATATAATAAAACAAAATAGAAAGATATAACAAGTTATCACATGCAATACATGTGTTATGAATGACTAGTATATCCTCTCACTTTCTAACTCCCTCTATAGAGAAAGATGGACAATGAGTTAGTGAGTGAGAGAGAGAGAGAGAGAGAGAGAGAACTAATATCAAGAGTATAATGAGCAATTGTTTTTACTTATGGCCCTATCTAGGGCCATGTTGAGGGAAAAGATTGATACTTCAAACCATACCACCAATCGTAAGAGCTAAGCCCCCACAAATTAGCCTTATAATGCAGGAAAGGAAAAATTAATTGAGAAGTATGCAAATTTCTTAAGATTAGCAGGGGAAAAGTACCCCTTACAAGGATATGTGCTGATGTCAAATAGCAAGAAGAGAGTTCTGATTGAAGGGTTTAAAGATTTATCCACACATAAAACTCGATGGCTAACTAACACATTATACTTGGTAAAGCAAGAGCATTAAACACAGGTCAAATTTCCATACAAGCACATAATTGAATATTCTAAGACTCTTATTTGACAAAAAAAGATTAAAAGAAATTACCTTCTGGATGCTGCCGCAGCAACAAAAACTGGTTCTACAGGACTAACTTTATATCCAAGACACTGCATACAAGAGGAACAATAAGAGAAGGCATAAAAGAAGAATAGATTGTGGACAGATTTTCTGATTAAATACCTGGGGAATGCTTCACTTGTAGTAAACAACTCGCTTTGCATCAACATTCCATGCTTTGATACCTCCATTAGCAGTGCCTATGAGAAGCTTTTATCAACACAGAAAACAGAACTTAACAGCAGAAATTACTAATCCAATATGGTCAAGTGATTATCTAACAGGTCATATGGATTTCAGTAGGAAATAATATGATACATACCAAGCGGTCAGATTTGCATTCCCAATCAAGAGACAAAATCTCTGCCCCACAATATATGGTTGCATTTCTAGATGTTGGAGTTGATGAGTCATATGTCCATATTCTTTGTGAAAAATAAATCGAGAATAATAGAAAAAAGAAAAAAAAATTGGAAGTTAGCAAACCATGAAGCAATAAAGAACAGCAGTAACCAAACTGACTAGGCTTAGATCTTTATATCACCTGATTTCACTATAAATACCTGACAGTTCCATCAACAGAGGCACTAGATATATTGTTCCCAGTTGCAGAAAAGTGGCATTGACTTATTGGACTGGTGTGCCCTAAAAATGTCTCCTAAAAGAAATGAGATTTGGCTAAAGTTACAAGATCGATGAAGGACGAAAGAGCATTTAGTAAAAGAGATGTACAAAAAAAACCTATAAAATCTGATATTCTTTATATCTAATTTCACCTGGAAGTCGACTTTCACTTCAGGGCATTCTTCTTCATCCAGTATTTCACTAAAAAAAGAGCACATAATTGGTGAGGGCATACTCCCTTTCATATCATTTCTTTATCTCTATGAAGCTCAAAGCTAATACACTGTGTTCACATATTCTGCAAAAAGACATATCAACACTCTCCCTCCCCCCCTCTCTCAAAAAAAAACAAAAAAAAAAAGGTCAGACCTCTCATTGCCTCTAAGTATTAAGTCACCAGTTACAGCTTCCAACCACCATTATCAGAGGCCTATTTGTATATAATAAATGATATCAGAAATCCTTTTAAGTCATAGTTATATGTTCACAATAGTCAAAAAGGTATTTATAGGTTGTGCTGGCGTTACGTTTGCTCATGTTTCCACTAACATGCCTCAATAACACTCATCCTTATCATGCCTCTCTGGTTCCTGCTAGTGTTATCCTTTTGAAAAAACATTTGCTCAACCAAGTTCAAAATGTGATGATCACCGAACTATTGCATTATGTTCAATTAATGAAAGACATGTTATACAGAATAAGTCACTTACCATGGATCATTCGATGCCATCAGTAGTTTTACCACATACAGAGTCTATTCTTGCTATGGAAGCTGATTCATTTGCAAGGGTTGATATATCTTTCGCAGGTCTATCCATGGCCCTTTCTTGTTCAGCCATACTTGGAGTAGCAGAAACACAAGTTTCCATTGGTCTCATAAGATTCTCTTCATGCAGCACAATGGATGGGGCTGAAATGCTGGCTTGTCCAACATTAGTATCCAACATGGATACAGAATTGCTTGCAGTGCTAAGTCACGAAATAGCATAAATTGTCATTATGATAATGCAGTGAGTAAAGCAATATAGTCCGAAGAGAATCAGATCATTCCTACCTCCTCAACAAGCATAACTGTGCCTCTCTCTCCCCTAACAAAGCCTGAAGTTGGGAAAGCTTCAGATTGAGTTGCTTGCTGTCCTTTTTGAAATGCTTGATAGTGTTTTTTTCTGAACTGATCTTCAGCAGGGTAGGGATGCATGATTTCGTTAAGGTAATCTTCTTCAAATCAACCAGCAACATCAGTTTTTTTGAAGAGAAACAGAACTGACTACGCAATGCACTAATTATCCATGCAAAAATGGATGTGCTTTTCAATACGAAAAACAAGAAGCAGGCCATTCGTAATGCAGGACATAACAAATGTTAAAAAAAATAAAAAATAAAATAACTAATTATCGAGAAGGATATGAGTACCAATGAAGATCTCACTGAAAAAATTTCTCACAGAAAGACGCAATGCTTCGTACCATTCTTTGGAGAAATACACTCCAAACTGAGGATCCAAGCTAGGGTTCTTCACGTAAGGTACAGCTACAACACACGCCCACCGATCACAACCAAAAATAAATAAATAAATAAAATAAAACGAGAGGAAAACTCACCAAACCACGGAGTCCAATCACCACTTCCCCTTTGCAGCAAATCGTTTCCATTCATTCCAAAAAATTCCACAACTTTATCCTTCCTTCCTGATTGCATTGCGTAAACTATATAATAGCGGAGAATACAGACCTCCAATTTGGGAAGTGTAGAAACAAAGACAGCCTCAGGGAGCGAACAAAAACACCGCTTGAAGAAACTAAACAGACCCACCAATTTTTCTGCTTGAAATTTGGGAATGTATACGGAGAAGATTAAGTCTAATATCTTATCTACTTGAAATCATTTACCAGTATCAGTGGATAATTCCATCTCCAAAGCTTGTAGAATATTCGTAAAGCCTCTAAAAACAAGAAACTCCCTCACCAACTCCTCTGCGTACGGCATGTTCTCCATATCAAATGCCTAGAAATCCAGGAGTTTATTGTGTTTTCTCGAATTACGATTTATGCATTAGTAAATCGAAAGAATTAGTGAAGCGTAATCAATCTAATTATACCTTTGCTTTTGTAGTAAGCGATCGCTTGATTACGAGATGGATATGCCCGTCACAGATTGACAGAGTTTACTACTGGAGCGGTGGCTCGTTCCGCTGGCCTTCATGGCATCCGTACTATACTGACGTATGTAATTCGTTTTACCACGTCAGCACCTGTACATCTTCATGCTTGTAAAATAGAATTCCACGTCAGAAAATGCCAAATCATCCAAATGACTAGCATTTTGAAAATCAAATCAAATTAATAAAATTAAAAATTAGATCAATAATTAATTTAATTAAATTTTAATTTTTAATATAATTTTTATATTTTTAAATATTATAAATATATTTATATTTTTATAGTTATAATATTTTTTATTTTTTAAAATTATTTTATTGGATCAATTAAATTTTATTGATTATATCAATTGAATTGATTGGTTTGACAACCAATCAGCAGACTGTTTTTTTACGCTAGGTCACTTTTTTTAAAAAAAAAAATGCTAGGTGCTTATTAAATGGCTTCACTTCATATGAAGTTTTTTTTTTTTTGGAAACCTTCATATGAAGTTAAAATAATTAGTTGTAAATTCACAAATTAGATGGTATGATTAGAATAATAAATATTAAATAAATTTAGTATTTTATTTTTATAAAATAAATAATTAATTAGTTAAATTATTAAAAATTATTATATAAATAATAATTAAAATTTATTATTAGTCTATAAAAAAATATTACATAATTAGATCTTTTAAATAAATAAAATAATAAAATAAAAATTATAATAAATTAGTGTAGTAAATTTAAATAAAAGTCTTAAAGATGATGAATGTAAAATATTTTATATATTGTCAAACTTTCTAAATTAATTTTATGTGAAAAACTTCCTATATTATTAAATTTGTGAAATCTCTATATTCTTAAACTGTCTAATTTTTTTATTGATTAAGGAGACGATGAATATGACAATCTTTCTATATCGTGAAACTTTCTAAATTAATTTTATATAAAAAACTTTCTATATTATTAAACTTTATAAACTCTTCCTGTATTATTAAACTTTTTTATATTTTCTTTTCATTGCTTGAGGAAATTAAATGAAAATATATTTTATTGTCACTTATCAAAATATTATGTTATTAATACAATTACTTAATAAATGTCAAACACTCCTCTAAAACTAAGTGTGAGACCAAACTTAATATATATTGATTGATTTTTGAGTTTTAAAAGATAACAACATTGAACACTTGCTAAGGTGATAAAATTTATAAAAAAAAATCGTGATTCCATAAATTCCTTTATTCTAACTTAGTATATTTAAATATTTTTTCCATATATATATATATATATATATATATATATATATATA